>PVHP010032509.1:0-20249 GCA_004024765.1 Zapus hudsonius | reverse complement strand
AAACAAATTAGTTCTAAATAAATGTGGTTCCTTTTGACACTTTCAGCTTTGTACCTGATGCACGAAGAGATTTCCACACTGAAAAACCTCCTTCACATCCCCTATGTACTCAGTTTTTGCATTAACAGCTGGATCAAATTTTGTGAAAAGGTTATAGGCTGAAAGACAAAACACTAACTGAGAACAGACTGGGCCCCGTGGAGAAGGCCTGGATATTGTTCTTTTTCTTCTGAGAATATCTCCTGGGAATGCTAACTCAGCGTTCCCACCATGTGCCTCAATTTGTTTGAAGTTTTAGACTCTAGCTCTTTGGGAGAATTCTGAGTGTATCCCAAAGAACCAATGTTTCTAAGATAATGCACACAGTATTTTTTTTCCGTATCTATATTTTCTGTTCCCTGGTAGAAGATGCCCTGTATCTGGGTGCCTTCAGGCTTTGACCAAATAGCATGACTAGTGAGAGAACTTTAGTTCTGTTAGGTTTTCCCAGTATTCTTTGGGGTATAGATTAGTATAATAATTGCCAATCTGGAAAAAGAACCCAGGTGTATTAAGCAGCGCTTCACATCTGTGTACTTAAAGACCAGGTGCTGGAAAGGTACTGCTCTCCCGTCATTTGCAGCACTATGGCTTTAAGATCTTCTATGGGACAAGTGTAATTATCCTCCAGAAAATATCTAGGCCTTGTCCCAAAAGGCGGCAGGTGAAAAGCTTTATCACATCTGGATGATCAAAGGTCAAGGTGGTCTCTAAGCCAAGGAAGTAGACATGATGCACAGAGCTGATGATGAGGGAATTCCATCCTTGCTGCCACTGGAAAGCCAGAGTGTTAAGTTGTCTTTGCTAACTCTATGGAACAAATTGGTGTTTTGAGACATCTGTTACTTCAATCGTAATCTGTAGTTCTGGAACTTTCTGCCAGTGATTACATGCCTGCCTGCTAAAGAGTATGGTTCTAGAGCCAAGCATCGTAGCACAACCCTGTAATCCCAGCCCTCTGGGAGGCTGGGCCAGGATTCTAGATCCCACAGTGAGCTCCAGGCTAGCCTGGGTGATACAGTAAGACCCAATCTCATAAAAACAAAAGAAAGAAAGAAACAAGCTTGGTTCTCACTTGTTTACTTGGCAAATGGAGTACTTGTAAGGTTTTAAAAGAATTATTATAAATCTTCTCCATTGCTGATGACTTTCAAAGCTTATGGCCCCACCAGGATCTTCCGCCTTTGTACTGTGGAACTGGGAGCAGCAGAGCAAACCATCAGCTTCCATCCCATAGTTCAGACCTCAGGTCCCCTCCCCACCCCACACCTGTTTCACACAGTAACACATGTGCAGTGTAGGAAAATACACCATCTCCTCTTAGAGTTTATTGAGGCAGAATGTTAGATTACCTATTTGAGACCATTCTTCATTTTTAATATAAGTACATGATGCCAAAAATTTCCTTTTAAGCATTCCTTAACCAGAATCTCACACATTTTTGGATTATATTCCTTTTTTCCAGCTCAAAATATTTTAAAATTTGCTTGAGACTTCCTCTTTGACTTGATAGACTTGTTTTGTTTGTAGATGTTTGGAGATTTTCCTATCACCTCCCCCTTTTTTTTCCAAGGGTTTTCACTCACTTGGAATATTGTTATATTAAATTCCTTAAACTATTTTATCTTTTTAAACTTTTAGAAATTATTTATTTATTAGAGAGAGAGAGAAAGAAAAAGAGAGAGAGAAGGAGGGAGGGAGGAAGAGAGAGGGAGAATAAGAATGAGAATGAGTGGATCAACCCTCTAGTCTCTGCAAACAAACTCCAGACACATGCGCCACTTTGTGTGTCTGGCTTTATGTGGGAACTGGGGAGCTGAATCCGGGCAATGAGTCTTTGCAAGCAAGTGTATTTAACCACTGCATCATCTTCCCAGCCCCCAGATCTGTGTGCTTAAGCAAAGCTAATCTAGTGAAAAAGATTAAAAGAGAGTAAGAACGAGGCAGTCATATTGCAGCAGGTATTAAGACATAGTTTCAAGGTTCAGTAATTAAAGTACTTCAGCACTGACACAAAAAGACATATGGGTGAGCACGGTGTCACGGATAATTGAAAACAAAATCTGTAAGATGTGAGAAACCAAGATACAATCAATGTACAATTAAGTAGACACCATCATACAACAAGGATAAACTAAATTGTTTTGGGATAATTGCTTAGCTAGTGGAGAAAGGAAACTTACAATTATAACTTATGAATAAACTAAATTCCAAATAGACATATGTTAAAAATGGATACTCAATAAACTTGAAAAGTACAAGTATATTGTATTACATTCTTAAAGGGAGATTTTCTCCAGCTTAAAAGTTATTTGTTATGTTGAAAAGTAGAAAACCTCATGCAATGATTAAAAGGAACACAAAAAGAATAGTTTGAAAAATGTATACAAGTAGGGCAAGGTTTAAATAGCTCTAATACGGTGGCTATGCAAAGTTTAAGAAAGCATTCAGTCCCTAAGTAGATAAATTGATGAAGAATATAAACAGACATTTCTTTCCTCATAAGAAATTAGAGACACAAAACTTCAACTTCTAAAGAAGTGTACATAGACCACAGCATCACATGCTAACTTACAAAGAGATACATGCCTCATGGCATTGAGGCCCTTGATAAAAAACTATAAGACAGTTCGAAAAAGTCTTAGAGGGGCAGAAGAGATGGCTCAATGGTTAAAAATGCTTGTCTGCAAAGCCTGACAGGCCCAGGTTGGAGTCCTCAGCATCCACATAGAGCCAGATTCACAAGGTGGTGCATACATCTAGAGGCCCTGCCACACCCATACTCACTTTCTCTCTCTTTTTCTCCCTCTTTCAAATAAGAAACAAGGTTTTAGAGCCAGGTATGGTGGTTGGTGCACACCATTCATCCCAGCACTCTGGAGGCTGAGGTAGGAGGATTGCCATGAGTTCTAGCTCAGCACGGGCTAGAGTGGGATCTTGCCTCAAAAACAAATCATCATCATCAAAAACAATAAAATCCCCAAAATTTTAGATACTGTTAATATATGAGAAGATTATTTAAAATGTAATCCCTGGGCTGGAGAGATGGCTCAGCAGATAAGGCACTTGCCTCTAGTGCCTAAGGCCGCCTGTTCAATTCCTCAGGACCCACATAAGCCAGACCCACAAGGTGGTGGCCCTGGTAGGTGCTCTCTCTCTCTCTCTCTCTATATATATATATATATATATATATATATATATATATACATATTTGCTTGAAATTGAATAAATAAAATATTTAAAAATAAAATGTAATCCCCATTTTGATCAATGACAATTCTGGGAATCTAGTCAAGAAAATCATTCCAAGTATGAGGAGGTGGCAATATGTAAATATCCAATGAACTCTGTATTTTATATGAAAGAAATGCAAGCATCAAACCATGTGAAATTAGCTAAGAGACTTACGGAATATTCATCTCAAGGTGAACTCTATAGCCTTTAACATTGTCTCTACAAATAGCTGATATTAACATGAAGGCATTTCAAAATAAAGATAACTAGTATGGTTATACCCACAAAGATAGAAGTATGTTAAAAATAACAACCAGGGGCCGAGGAGATGGCTCAGTGGCTAAAGGCACTATCTAGGTGAGTCTCGTCTTCTTCAGTGCTTATGTAGAGCTGGACCAAAGTGTCCCAGCATCTGTAATTCCCATGCCCATGCCTTATGGCAATGGGAAGCAGAGCCAGGAGAATCAGGAAGCTCCCTATAAGTAATGGTAAGAGAGACCCTGTCACAAAAGGGTGGAGATAGAGGAGAAACACCCAGAGGTTGTTCTCTGACTGCCACATGCCCATCACACACATTACATCTCACACACACACATATCACATCACACATATATATACACACACAACATCACACATACATGCACGCATACATATACACACACATCACATCACACACTCGCACGCATGCATGCATGCACACACGCACATGCGCACACAAAGAAAGAGCAAATATACCTGGATGTGCATGCCTATAATCTGTGTACTGAGGAGGCTGAGGCAGGAGGATCATAAGTTCAAGGCCAGATAGGCTCCATCCTAAGACTCAGTCTCAACAAAACAAAACAAAAGCATAAAGCAGAAATCCAGAGGAAAACCATAGGTAATGAAAGTTGAGAAGAGCCTTTTTGCTACCCATTGTTAATGGAATTGGTGTTATCTTTCTTAATTTATTTTTCTTTCTAAAATCTACACTAAGATTAAGTATATCTATGTTTGATTATGCTTTTAATATTGATATGATATATTTATTTTAAATATTTTTATTTATTTATGCAAGTACAGAGAGATTGAGATGTTTTCTAGTAGCTACAATAAAAGAAGTAAGGAAACACAGTTAAAACTAATTTTAATAATATATTTTACTTAAGTGCACTGGTCTAAAGGTGTCCTCCAATAATCCCATTTTTAAAAATTATTATTATTATATCTTGTTTTTGCTTTTTGAGGTAGGGTCTCAAGCTAGCCTCAAACTCATGGTGATCCCCCTACCTCTGCCTCCCGAGTGCTGGGACTAAAGGCGTGTGCCACCACCTGGCTTCTGAAAATTATTTTTTTAAAAATATCTTATTTATTTATTTGCAAGCACAGAGAGACAGAGTGAAAGAATGAATGTGTCAGGGCCACTGCAAATAAACTCTAAGCACATGTGTCACTTTGTGCATCTGACTTTATATGGGTACTGGGGACTCGAACTTGGGACATCAGGCCTTGCGAGTAAGTGCCTTTATCCGCTGAGCTACCTCTTCAGTGCTTATCTCATTTGTAATACTTAAATGTTATTTAGTTCACAATAATTTAAGACAAAAGAGCATCCATTACACCTACAAAAATACCAACAGAATAAAAAAACTGTTGAATATGAAGTGAAACAACTTAAACCCTTCATTTTAAACTATGTGTAGAAAAGGAGTGTGTGTGTATGTCCCTCTTGTGCATGGGAATGGAGGCCAGTGGGGGACAAAGATGTCCACCTCTATCACTCTTCTTGCTTATTTCCTTGAGACAGAGGGACTCTCACTACATATGGAGCTCACTGCTTTCAGACTAGACTGCCTGACCAGAGTCGCAGTGATGCCTGTCTCTCCCCCCTCCGGGCTGGGACAGTAGGCATGTTGCATGGGTGCTGGGGGTTGAATCTGGGTTCTCATGTGTGTGTGTAGCAAGTTCTCTTACCCGCGGAACCATCTCCCAGGCCCCAAAGGATGTTTTTAATAAAATGTAATGGTGCCAGTTTAAAAGGGAATGAACAGACAGCTAGTTCTTAATTATGAGTTTTTTTGGATGAATGGGATATTTGTGATGCCAAAACGTTGTTTAAATATAACCTCCCTTTGATCCTCTTCAAGTTTGGGTTTGACACAACCTGGTAGAGTAATAAATGTCAGGTTATATATGTTTGTATAAGAATATGATTTGGCTCTATTTTAAAATGTGTGCAGAAATATGAGCTCAGGTCATAACAGTTTATAAAACAAAGTCTGGGCAAACTGTTCTGGCTCTTGGCCCACCACAATGGTACTACTGGTCTCAAGAAAAGCAGCTTGGTTCAAACATTGTGTCAATGTGTGATCTTCCGAAGAAGATGGAGATGCGGCAGAATGAGATGTGTTTGTCAATGGCAGGCTCCCCTGAATCCCAGGGGTGGGGTGGGGCAGGGGATTCTCTCAAGGCCTAGGAGGGTGCTCTGATACCAACACAGACATCGGGCTTTTTGAGACGCATGACCACCTGTTTGCTGCACACAGACAGTTCTTGATGCATCAACTTTACAACCCAGGACCCCAAGCCTGCTTTGTCACCTCACTCTTGGACCATTGACCTTGGATCTTTTCCTGGGCTCCCAGGATGTGATGGGGTCTTGATATTGGGTTTTGTTAAAGGCAGAGAGCCCTAGCTCCCAAACAGCTATGAGAACACCAGAGCAAACAATCAGTAATTGACAAGGTACTGCCTGGCTAAGCTGTAACTGCGGGGTTTGGCTGGTTGTCCCATTTTCCACCTGACACTTGCAATTCCTGTTGAATTTACCACATCCTAACCCCAGCAGCCCCACTGTACAACTAGGAGCCTCTGCTTCTTCTGGATACAATTATGGTACACTTGACATTCTGGTTATCCTCCCCAGAGGATTGAAGTTCAAAATACAAAGGAGCACAGAGTATGAGGTTCATGCTTGTGAATAGGAACACACAAGAGCAGAGAGCTGACTATAGGAAGGATGGAAAAATAAGCACAGGAATTATTTTCACAATAGCAATATGGAGCTTTTCAGTGCAGGAACAAAGAATGTACACATCTCCACATGCTCTGAGGATTTAGCCACATTCCCATTCTAGTTCTTGGAGTCTCCAAATGAAACAGGCAATGGATGTTTGGAAACACCATTCTAAGTCATCAAGAAATGGATAAATTGTGTTCAGAAGCATCTATTTTGAAGTAGGTGGGGGAGGTAAAGGAAATGATTTTTATGCTCTATTTAAAATTATAAAGTTTTTTGAGGGTGTAAAAGGTCACCATATGAACATTCATTTATCTAATCTGTGTCTTACATAGGTTGAATCATTCTTACTATATTTATGGGACCATCAAATCAGAAGAGTGTTTCAAAGAAGGGGGAAGATACATGGGAACGGATGCAAAGGAACAGGCATCTTGGAGAGCTATGCACTGGTCATTCTACATTGCTATTGGCAGTCTCTGGAGCAGTGAGGTTGTAATATGCAATACCAGGGTCCTTAATTCCTGCAGGTCAGAATCTCACTTGATGATTTTGCAAAGAAAATGCCCACCACCAATAATAACGTATCCTAGATCTAGCTCTTCTGCTAGTGGCTAAGCATTTAAAACAGCTTCTGTTACAAGGAGAGAAACTCTGGAAATTACCTCAGAGTATAGCTAAATTTTCCATGTTATTCGAAGGCTTGTTTTTTTTTTATTTTGACTATTTGTAAAAAGATTAAACCTACCCCAAAGGTTAATATGTTGGAAATATTGAAAAAAATTAATGTACTATAATCTCCAGTGCCAGGGTTCAATATAGAATATCAAACATGACAGGGAAATTTCAAGCTAAGTATGGCACTGATAATCTCATCACTCAGGGCAAAGGCCAGAGGATCACAAGTTTGAGGCCAGCCTGTCTCAAAAAACCAAACCGGACAGACAAATAAAACCAAGAAATAAGACAATAAGATAATTCCTTTGAAGGAGACAGCACTTAAGTAATGTGTAAATCCTAGCATATTGGTTTTAGCAGTTTGCTGTGTGGAATTACATTTGAGAGAGCACTTATAGCTATTAACCAGTTTTCAAGAGTATATGTATTTTCGTATCATTGTAAACTTGAAGCACTGTAAGTCAAGGACCATCTGTGTACAGCATGGGTGAAAGATTCTGCCTCATATTTGGGTAAGATGATTGTAGGGCTGTTATACTGACTCCCCGAACACTGTTTCTTATGTAATTTTATGTCTGGCTGAGTTTTCCATAGTTGAGATCTCAAATCCCAGCCCGTGTAAGATGTCACTTTAAACCCATTTGATGCATAGAAAAACCAAGCTCAGAAAGCTGTGATCCTGGCCTGCCTTTCCATTCTCTCATGGTTCCCTTCCGCCCTTAGACCAGGGACTATGCTGTGCAGTGCTCTCCTTGTCACCTCGCCAGCTCTCATCACTCACGGAGAGGTGAGGTCTTAGGTTTGTCCCCTCTTCTAGCACTGTTCTTCCTCAGAGCCTGTGGGTGCATTGAATGGCATTGAAACCTCCACCACTGGCTCTTTGCATACAGTGGGTCAGTGACCTTGCCCAGGCCCAGAGCCAGCCTGTCCTGGCTGGCCAACTCAGACTCCACATGTGGGTGTCTCTTGCCCTAAGCTCTTACCTTAGGGAATCTAAGCCCCAAACTCTTACCAGAGGAAGTCCAGGAAGCCTCTCTGAGACAGGAACCATAACTCAAAGTGCAGCATGTTTAGGTTTGCCTTGTGAGAAAAGGGAGTTGACTTGTTCGCTATTTGTTGGATTTTGTTTTGTAAATATATTTTCACTTATTTATGAGAGACATTGGGGAGGGGGGAAGAGAATGGGTGCACCAGGACTTCCTGTCACTGCAAATGACAGATGCATGTTTCACTTGGAACAAACCCAGGCCATCAGGCTTTACAAGTAAGTACCTTTAACCACTTAACCATCCTCCCAGGCCCAGATTATTTTATTTTTTATTGCTACTTCACAGATCAGGAAACGGAAGTATTGAGAAGTCGTATTACTTATCAGAGACCACACAGGGTTAGCATTGTCTGTCGGAAGCTTCCTCCCAACATCAGGCTGAAAACCTGTCTGCAAGCACAGCTGACTGAATTCCTGTTTCCCTCTGTACTTGCCATGTTCACCTTCTTGGGTACCACTTAGTCAGGAGAAAAGAATGATGCCTGTCGCCTCAGTGGGGAGAGTAAAGCAGATATATGACTATCTGCTGTGAAGGTCACGCCAACTCCAAGGGTTTTATTCTTGCCCTGGCTACCTGCCTGGTCTTTGACCCCAGGCTTTCTGCACACACACCCACTGGAGTTTCAAGCGGACCTTCTGCTTTTTGTCCAAGCCCACATTCTCCACCCTTTTCACCATTGCCCCATGCTTGTCTGCACCCAAATGGAACTAATTGCTATTCTTTATGCATCTGCTATGTTTTTCTATCTCCCTGATATTTGCTCTGTGAGAAATGCTTCTCACAGTGCTCTGTCAGCATCCTGTCCTCACCTAGCCCAGCCCAGCCCTGCCCAAATCTCTGCATAGGCTAATCTGTTTATTTTATAGGCTGGTGCTCTGCTTGTCTTTATGCACACTTCTACTCCACTCTTTCATTGATCATTTGTTTGATTTTCTTAGAACATGTTATCTACACTTCTTCTGGGGCACTTTACCAGACTAAGATGCAAATACCAGACTAAGATGCAAATAGCACACTGAACAAATCAGAAATCAATCAATAGCTATATTTGGCTATTGTCATAAAAATTCCCTTTCCCCTGGTTACTATGCCTCTAAGCCTGATCTAAGGGTTTAGTCCTGCATTTGTTCTGAATAAACTCAGGCAAAACGAGGATCACTCCTACTTAAGGAAAAGCTTCACATCCATGGTAGGTTGCAAAACACAACTTCAATCCAGAAATTAATAGTCCCAGACCAATATTCATATCAAAGGCACACTTCCTATCAGCCAGCTGAACCTGCCTGCAAGCAAGCTGCTGTTTTTCCTTGGAAGAGTCTGTTTGCCTTCCTCTGTCTTTCTCACTGCTACCACCCGTCACTTACTAATTACTGTCTCTGACCAATCTCAATCCCCAGGGTTGTCAGGAAAAGGGAAAAGAGGAACACAAGCAATTCTTTTGGACTAGCAAAATCAAAAGCTTGGCCAGTACTTAAAGCTAACCCCAGCTTTCCCCAGGCACTTTCGTGGATTCTTCAGAGTCCCAGGTGGACTTGGGTGGTGCAGAGTGAGGCCTGCCATGGCTCCTCTCTCATCTAGGAGCCTGATGGCTACCTCTCGCCAACCCTCCAGGAGGATCTGTAGGATACACCCTCATCCTTTTTGAAAACAAGCTATCTAAGATGCAGGGGGATTTGAACCCAAAAGCAGCTTTCCTTTGCTCCTACCATCTGATAGCTAATCAGTCATGGAGCAGTATCTCTGGATTCCTAAGTCTTGAACTGTCAGTTCACATCTCTTTCAATCCCAGGGGTTAAGTGGGATCGTCTCAAAAAGAAACTGCTGAACTCAGTCATACCAGACTGTAAATGAGGTGGCTGACAAGCCTCCAGCACTCCTCTGTGGGATGGAGATGGGAAACACAGCTTAAAAAAATCAAATTCCTCCCCATAAAACCCTCTGCCATCATGGTACATTTTCGATATATGGAAGTTGTCAATAAAACTAAAAAATGACCCTCTGCCAGTGATCCCTCATGAGGATCATGACACCCTGCATGCATATACACAACGGACCCTGATCACAACCCCTCCCATCACCCTTCTTTTTTAAAATTATATCTTTATTATCCATAATTAGATACACCAAATGAGCAAATAATGTGTTGGTGTCCCCAGTTCCCCTATTTCCCTCCTCCCTGTCCCCAATCAGCTGGATATCCTCCTCCGTGGGCAGTCTGGATCAGTCCATGGGGTAGGGGGTTATGAATAGCCTAGGAGTCAGCCCGGTTTCCTGTTGTTACTGAGGGGGCGATGTCTCTGGATATTCTCCCCCACCATGGCTCTTATGGTCTTTCTGCCCCTCTTCCGCTCAGTTCCCTGAGCCATGCCCAACCCCTCTTTGTCCCCTCATTCATCTCCCTTCCACCGAACACTTTCTTCTTTTCAACTAGTCCCACCTCTACTTTGATGCCATCAATTTTTTTTGTTCTCAACATTTGCAGGTCTTTTTTTGTGGCTGAGAAATCTTTCAGTTTATAGAATCTATTCTTTATTTCCCTTTGAAATTGGCACATTGATCACTTACTTCATTTTGTGATTTCATAGCTATTGGAACTAAGAGAATAAAGATTTCCAATGTAACATCCAGCTACCCAGCTATAGAGTAACTATGCAGAAAACCCAGTCCTCTGCTCACTGTGTACTCCCAAGCTCAGACACTCAGCACAGCATCTGAACTTCCTCATAGCAATGCTGAGCTAGAGTGTCCTGTATAGACACGGTTGGTCTATAACTGCTCTCACTCAGGACTCACCATGTAGTTACTTTCTACGCACTGTTGATTAAGCAATTCAAAACTAGTGGTGATGTGCCCGACATTGTCCTGTGCTCACCATATATGAGTACCCTTTTCTCTTGCAGGTAGCCAGGTTATATTTTCCAGCTTCTCTTGGAGTTAGATGGAGCTGGATAATTGAGTTTCAGCTAAGGAATGAGGGCAGAAATGACATACCCCACTCTCCTGGAGAACCACTATGGCTTTCTCCCATTGGAAAGGCTGAATGCAGAGAAGGAAGGGCCCTAGAATTAGCAAAGGTACACATTGTAGATGGCATGGTCCACAGATGAACCTCAGTGCAGGGAGTCCCACTCTGTGTCATCCTCATACCAGTAAACGGTGTTGAAAGTCATGACGACAGCTTTATAGTGGGATGCCATTGGAATGTAGCAATGTTATGACACTCATGTCTGGTAACACAGAGAGCTCGGCTTTAGTGATGCATTTTGAAATGCAAGCTGAGGATAGTCTCCTAGGAACTTGTTTCTCCTAACTCCCCTGAGAAAATGCAAAAAGCCTTATTTCTTCAAGTTTAAGGTAACAAGATCTGAGAGTTCACATGCCCACACCAAAAAAAAGTCTCTTCCTCCTCCTCCTCCTCCTCTTCTTCTTCCTCCTCCTCCTTCTTCTTCATTTTTTAGGTTTAGTGATTCCATTATTAACTGAAAGAAAAATAGCAAGTCTTTCCTTCTTCCATCATTTTTTTCAGGCTAGTAGGCTTCAGATTCATTTTAATTAATCATTATTGGTATGAAGGTGGGGAGTGGGAACAATTACAGAATGCTAACTTGGAACTTGGCTGCTTTCCTAAAGGGCTTCAGTGCAGGATGTGGTAGGCTGTATTTTTGGAATAGGAGACAGACGAGTTCATTCGACCATGCAAATTAAATTATAAGACTTGAATTCATTATTTCTGTGAAAATGTGTTCTCTATACTGTTTTTGCTCCTATGTTCTTTTCAGGTTTCCACCACAGGTTTCCAGCACAGCAATAGTAATTAATGGGCACTGCTCTTTAGCCTTTTGGTATTTAATACAAGATTCATAAAGGTCTCTGATAGAAGAGATCATGTTGGGATTTGCATGCCTTTGCTTTGATGTTCTTAAGATACAAATACCTCAAAAGAAACACAAAGTTATCTGAGAGCAAGCAAACAATTATTGGACAGTGTAAAATCCTAGGTATGTAGAGCCTAAGAGAGTCTCCTTAACCACCTTGAACCTCTGTGTTTTGATTCAATTTTAATAAAATATAGAAAAGCAATTTGATATTTCCCCTACTGTGTTTCAATATTCAGTAAGACTGAACATCACATATAGGAAAGCAATATATTCATGTATGTATTTGTGTGTGTGTGTGTGTGTGTGTGTGTGTGTGTGTGTGTAGACCAGAGGAGGATGTCAAGTATTTTCTTCCTCTATCTCTCTCACCCTTTTTCTCTTGAGGCAGAGATCCTTCTCTGAACCTGGGGCTGGCCAGTGAGACCCAGGGATTCTACTGTCTCTCTCCTGCTCAGCACTAGGATTACAGGTATACATGGCCACACCCAGCTTTTTACTTGTGTGCTGGGGACCAAACTCAGCTCCTAATACTTCTATTGTGAGCATTTTTTGTTCCACTGAGCAATCCCATGCTTTATAATGTGACTAACTCAGTCATATACCCAATGACATATGCTTTGTTTTTCCATTTGGACAAGCTGGTATCGCTGTTTCACTAGTCTTGACAATTTTCAACTTTTTTTTTATTCTTATCTTTTAGGCAAGGAAGGATAGATTTATCCTTTACCCATAGATTAAAAGACTCAGGCTAAAGAGCCATGCCCATCAATTACTACATTGATTTAAAATATTCGTTAGAATCTAAAAGAGTTGGAGATCGTATATAACTGGAAAATTGATGATGGTGATACACGATATGGAATTGAAATCATCTTTGCTAGGCGTATGAAGAAGGTCTCCAGTAGATTCTACCATGATTTATACAGCTAGCTGGATGATTTATCTGCATTGTGTTGTTTTATGGATACTTATTTCTTTATAGTTTTAAGTTCTTAAAGTTGTAGTTCAAGAGCTCCATGGTATTCTGCCAGCTCTAAGTTCTAGGTACATATTTGCTGTAAGTTCATTTTATCCCCGGAGTGAGGTACCACCACATTCATTAGCTGTTATAATACTAATTATGCAAATTAAAGATTTGTAGATTCAAAGAAGATGAATACAACATAAAATTTCATTTCTGTTCCAAAATAGCCTGTAATCTGACTTTAGGAGAATAATGAGATACTGCCATTGTGACACGTAGTCACATGTTTTAGATAGAATGAGATTTGCCCATGTCTTAGAAGCTAACAAATCTTCAAGTGATACAATAATAGGTTTTCATTGAAAGGTTGACTTAGGCACAGAGGTAAGAAGTGATGGAAATAGAAGCATTTTTTTTTGTCCTGGAAGATATGGCAGGAGAGAGTAAGTAACAAACTTGCAAATTAGTCTGCAGATTGAAAGGACCGAGGTCTTGTTACAGATGAGAAAGAGGTAGTGGGAGTTAAAGGCAAGAAGGAACAGGGCCAGAGAGACACAGGGTGTCTGAGATCATGAATCCCATCAGAGTAGGAATGAACCAATGAAATGCTATCAAAAGAGAAAGAGAGCTGGGCATGGTGGTGCACACCTTTAGTCCCAGCACTTGGGAGGCAGGGGTAGGAGGACCGCAGTGAGTTTGAAAACATAGTGAATTCCAGGTCAGCCTGGGCTAGAGGGAGACCCTACCTTGAAAAACTAAAAGAAAAAAATAAACAAACAAAAACAAACCTCTCCATGAGAACCAGAGGGCTGGGAGGTCAATCTGAATGGGATGAAAGGATGTTCAAGTCAAGTTTCCAGAGATACTTAAAAGGAAGCTGTAAGGTAAGTAAAATGACAGGATACAGATATCCTCCAGACAAGAGATGATAGAATCACGTTGTACAGAAAAGGCCATTCAAAATCAAGATTAACAATGCATGTGAAGAACAGTCCTATAAATTATGGAATATGCTTTAGAATTAAAAGTGAATGATTAATGGCTCAGTAGGTAAAGCACTTGCTGTAAAAGTACAAGGACCAGAGACTGGATCCCCAGAACCCATGTAAAGCCAGGGGCTGTAACAGGTGTGTGTGACCCCAGCACGAGAGAATGCCAAGAAGCTCCAGGGCTTGCAGTGGTGAACAAGAGGCTCTACCTCTAGGAAGTTGGACGGCAATGACCCACACCTGAGATTGTCCTCTGACCACCACGGAAGATGCGCACCTGTACTCACACACCTAGAAGACACATTATATACTCAAACTCATGATTATATGTTTTAAGAACAATTACTTTTACTGAAGATATACTCATACCTCATTCGGAAGTATGAGGTCTATAATATACCAATGGCCATACGAAGCTTATAAGCATCCTTGGAAACATTAATACTGAGATCGGTGATTTTGCAAAGTACTGATTTTAAGAACCTTATTTGTGTAATTTCCTTGACTAGACATAATAACTAACATGCAACAACTACTTTTTTCCTGAATCTTCTTTATTATGCCCAACTCATCCCGCTACCACATTGCAGCAAGACCCATCATTGAAAGCTTAAATTAAAATCCAAAAATCTCTGTGGAAATGTGTACCTCATAGTAATAGTTGAGTGTCTTTCTCAGTAGCTCAATATGTTCCCCCCCAGCACTTACTTCATCACATAAGACCCTAGGCAGAATGGGACAGCTACTCTACAAAAACAGGGCCCGGTTTCTTTGCTTGGGGACAATAGACACTGTAGCCTAAACAGGGTTAATGGGGATTCTCTTGCAAAGAGATGTGTCCTCTGTAATGGCTCCATGAAGGTCTGAGCCAGGAAAGCACAGGCAGGATACTCACACTGTCGTGTAAGTTACCTGGGAATTACTAAGGCCAGTGGAGCAAGGTAGGAAATGAAGTTACTGTTTACCGGCTCCTCCTGGTGATCAGCCCCCAGCTTGGAGCTCATCCTAAGGGGAGAGGGAGTCTGCAGGGCATTCCTCTTGGGGCTTCATGCTCATTGGTCACAGCCACCAATTTAAAGCTTTGTTAGAGAACTAAAGGAATGTGCCACAGCCATGTAGAGGCCGGAAGCCCCTTTCACATCTCACATGGATGAGTGAGCCTCCATGACAGGCCAAGCTGCACATCAGGAGGCTGTGTGCATCCGTGACCAGAGGGAAGCTAAGTGCCAGCACTTTCTAGAGCCCCTTCCTTTTCATTCCAAAAAAATGAGGATTTAAACACTTTGATTTGCCTTGCTGGTCCCCATGACTGAAAATAACAAACACATTCAAATCATTTTTATAAAGCAAGTTACATAACCCAGGGTGCAGCCCACACTTGAGAATTTTCTAGACATGATTACTGACCTTTGAGACCCTTTCTTGCAATCAGGAGGGGTTGTGTTGAGGTTAACATTCTGGCAAGCCACTTAGAGTCTAGAGTAACAACTATTTGGTGAGGGATTATTGCCATTGTAAACCACCGACAAGGGCTGGAATTGATAATTTATAATTAAGAAAATAACAAGCTCAGCGTCTGGCCTCTCTTCATGCAGCTAACAACTGGCTCCACCTCAATTCCAACACAGGAGGAAATTCAACAACGACGTGCATTTATTTTTGTAGTGATTTGTTTTAGACATTTGATCCCAAATAATATGCCCCAGATACAGAAATAACTTTGGATACTGAGTTCTGAAAGAATATTTGCTATTTTTTATATGAATCTTTTGTTTTTATTTCAATTGTGTCTTGTAACTGACTTTTCACTAACTTGTTGCTTCCAAAGAGAATTTTAGGGGAAAGTATAGCCATGTTCCATGGATGTCATCTAAGCTTCTAACTGTGAATACTGTGAGATAGGTCGTGGTTAGGCAGCACTCAGTAACATGCTTTTGTTGTTGTTGATAGTCTACAAATTATGTTGTTTTCTGATCAAAACAAAAAAATATTCTTATTGTTTAAGAGACAAAATAAGCTGAGGCTTTAGTTCAGTTGGTACCATGCCTGTCTAACATGCATCTGACCCTCAGCATTGCATAAAGCTGGACATGTTGGCACATTTCTCTCATCTCAACATTTGGAAGGTGGAAGGAGAAAGATCAGAAGTTCAAAGTCATTCTTGGGCTGAGGAGATGGCTCAGCAGTTAAAGACGCTTGCTTGCAAAGTCATTCTTGACTACAGAGCCAAGTTTGAATTAGAGGCTAAGTTTTAGTTCAAGTTTGAGGCCAGCTTAAGCTATGTGAACTCCTATGCCAAAAGAAGCAAACATACAAAATAATCAATGGACTAATACTTTTGACGTGTCACAAAAATTACATGTGGAGAGTCAGATCAGAGGAATATCAACAGCAGAAAAAAAGTTGAGAAGAGTCTATTTTGTCTCTATAGATTGTGGTAAGTGGGAGAAGTTAAATGCATTTTGAGAAAAATGAACATCTTTGATACTTAGGAGTTGGGTTAAAGCTGTAAAAAAAAGTCTCTAAGATTTGTTAGGGAAATGTTTTAAGACAGTTGAAAATCATAAAATTCTAGGGCGAGAGAGAATGAGAGAGAGAGAGAGACTGACTTAGGGTTTTCACTAGAGCACTCCTGTTTTTTTTAATTTTTTATTTTTTTGGCAGCACTGGAGATTGAACCCAGGGCTAAAGGCATTCTAGACAATTCTATCGTTGAACTATATACAAAACTTACTTTAACAGCCCCTTTTAAAATATGGTTTCTCAAGGAAAAACCGAAACACTTGCAACATTTCAGAAAATATCTGCTCCTCTACAGTCCACTCCCTGAATATTTCGTCTAAGTAGGACACAGCCCTTCCCTCTGCCCTACCCATCATTTTTAATACTCCTCAGCCCGTCTTATTTTTATTGCAGAAGTTCAAAGGAGTGCCCCTCCTCAGAGGTTATACAGTAATACGTCAGGGTTACATAAGATTAACAATTTTCAAGCTGAGTTTTGGACAGCCTACATTTCTACAGAAGCTACTAAGAAAACTGCATGGAGAATATTAGATTCTTAGAACTGTAAAAAAAATTTCATGTCAAAGAAGTCAGAGTAGAAGTTCTTGTTCTGCAGTTTCTTTTCTCAAAAAAGTCTGAAAGCATTTCCACTAAAAACATTTAGAAATAACCGATAAAAAGATGTTATTCTTCCAAGCGAATTGCTGAGCTTGCAAAAAAAAAAATGTGCACGGGAGAGACCCAGGTGTGAGACACTGCATTCTAAAGAGCAATGTGATGAGGAAGCAGACACTGACCTCCCTCAGATCTGTAAGTCCCTGTGAAGGAGTAGGGGACAGGTGAAATGTCCCAGGAGAGCTGGGCGTCGTGGCTCGCACCTGGCATCCCAGTACTTGGGAGATTGAGGCAAGAGGATTGCCATGAGTTTAAGACCAGCCTGGGCTACAAAAAAGAATAAGAAGAAAGAAGCAATGGACATGTCTCAGCAATGGACATGATATCGACGTCTATATGTCTCCATGTAGTTGCCTAATGAATGAGGAGTGTCCACTTACAAATCACTTGTGAGCTCCAGGAAACCCAGCTCAAGAAAATAAGCTAAGGACTCACCCATGATGAGAACCAAAGACAAGCAAAGAATATTGTGAGGGCTGGTTAGATCCACTTTGG
Source organism: Zapus hudsonius (assembly GCA_004024765.1). Taxonomy (NCBI): domain Eukaryota; kingdom Metazoa; phylum Chordata; class Mammalia; order Rodentia; family Dipodidae; genus Zapus; species Zapus hudsonius. Next base: position 2,748 of record PVHP010032509.1, on the reverse strand, counting down.
CTATCTAATAGTTTCTCCTGAAGATGAACTGAAAATCCCACATTATCCATCACATGAAGAAACAACCTACCACGAGAAGAATCAAATCATCAGACATACTAAGTAGAAGAATTTTAATCTAAAAGAACATTGGGTAAGTGAGTTAAAAGTCACATTGTTTAACTGAGATTTTATATGATTAAGACTAAAAAGGAGGACTGGAAAGATGGCTCAGTGTTTAAAGCACTTGCCTGCAAAGGTTAACGACTTGAATTCAATTACGCAGTCCCCAGATAAAGCTGGATGCACAAAGTGATGCATGCATCTGAAGTCTGTTTGCAGCTAGAAGAAGCCCTGTCATGTCCATGCTCTCTCTCTCTCTTCCTCCTTTTTCTCTCTCAAATAAATAAAAATATTTAAAAAATAATGGGTAGATAGACTGGACATGAAAACAAAAGCAACTGAATAAAACATTTTGTGGGAATTTAGGCAGGATGCATTACAGTGGGGAAAAGTGGTAAATGAAATGAGGAGCTGGGCTTGGTGGTACATACACAATTATAATCCCTGCATAGGGAGATGGGAGGATCAGAAGTTGGAGGCCAACCTAGATGCTCTGACTCACAAAACCAAGGGATGAGGTGTAGTTTAGGGGTCGAGCACTTGCCTGACATGGACAAGGCTCTCTAGCATCTCATTCTCTCTCTTTTCATATATATATATATATATATATATATATATATATATATATATATATATATATATATATTCTCTCTCAAAAGTAAGTTGACACAGAAAACATACACAAAAAAGATCAACATGTCTGATGTGAATTTTTTTTTATTTTTTAAAAACATTTTATTTATTCACTTTCAAGCAGAGATACAGAGAGAGAGAGTCTGGCTTATGTGGGTACTGAGGAATTGAACCCAGGGCCTTAGTCACTGGAGGCAAGTGCCTTAACCGCTGAGTCATCTCTCCAGGCCCCCTAATGTGAATTTTTGTACAAAGAATTACAAGGTAGAAATATTCAAAGACATGAGGTTGAACGAAATATCTTCTAGGGTTGATCAGATACATATAGCTCCTCGGAGCTAAAAAGAAATCAAAATAAATAAAAGGCAAACCCGCAAGGAGCTACATTATTATGCATAACAAAAGAGATCTTAACAGCAATAGTAGCGACAAATGACTTACCATGGTGACAACAGCCAAGGGTACATTCCTCAAGGGTAAAAGTAAGTAATAGAAATGAGGGGAATATCTTAAGGGTTAGAGAAAATAACTGCCTGTCTAAAATAATATAGCCAGTGAAATGTTTGACTATTAAGAGGGATTTCCAAACCAAAAGTTTGCTTAAAAAAAACCACTAATAAGATTTTTGGAAGTGAGATTTTAAAGAGAGAAAAAGGAAAGCAATCACTCTATTTATATGACAAAAGGTGGCAACCACAGCTTTATAAAGGAGATAATGAGCAACAATTGATGTTAATTCCTTTGAAAAGACTAACTAAATGGTGAATTCACTATTTTCAATTATTCACTAATTCAATTTTTATTCAATTCACTAATTCAATTATAATCCAATTCTTCACTAATTTTCAATTATTCAAGAACAAATAGAAAATTTGAATTGACCAAGAGAAAAACCTGCCTCTCTGGTGCTGGGATTCCAAATGCATGCCACCATGCCTGACTTCCACATGGGTTCTCTGCATGGAATTACAGTCCTCATCTTTGTTCTGCAAAAACTTTACCAAAGGAGCTACCTCCACAGCTCCCAAGCCCCACAGCCCCGGAGCCGTTCTTAGCTAGGTTGGAACTATGGCTTAACATCCTTCATACTTGAACAAACCATCAGGGCTTGTAGAGCGATGTAGCAGCAGCTGGAAGACACACATCTCCCACCACTCAATCGGTTCACTTCAAGGTAATCCCCTCAGAAGAAAAGATATTTAACCAGATCACTATGGCAGGCTTTTTGTACCAAAACAAGGTCAGTCCAAATTCAGTAGGTTAATAGACAAATGAACCTTGAGTTATTTATATAACGTGGTATCACCTACAGTTACAATAAATGGACTAGACACCTATGCATCAACATACAATAATACTTTTAAAAAAAGAAAAGAAAAGTTGCTGGATTTGAAAGTCAGAGGCCAGAACTCTAGCCTTAGCTCTGCAGCTCATGACTGACATCAGTTTTCTCAGATATAAAGGAGTCAGATAAGGCATTTTTTTTTCTTTCTTGGTATAAAAAAAGTTTTATCGATTATTTTCAAGGAGACAGAGAGAGACAGAGAGAGAGACAGAGAGAGAGAATGAGTGAACCAGGGTCTCATGTCACTGCAAATGAACTCCAGACACATGCGCCACTTTGTGCATCTGGCTTTATGTGGGTACTGGGGAATCAAACCTGGGCCCTCAGGTTTTGTAAGCAAGTGCCTTTAACTGCCAAGCCATTTCTCCATCCAGCATATCATGCTCATTATCCCCTCAAATATGGTGTTTTAAGAGCCATTGTAGGTTTTCAAAATTTTACCTGCAGAGTGTGTGTATATGTGTGTGTGTGTGTGTGTGTGTGTGTGTGTGTGTGTGTGTGTGTGTCTTGAGTGAGCACACGCAAACGCATGTGTCTGGCCATTGCAAATGAACTCCAGATGCATTTGGCACTTTGTACATCTGGCTCTATGTGGGCACTAGGGAACAGAACCTGGGACCTAAAGCTTTGCAAGCAAGCTTCATGTAACCACTGACCCATATCACTAG
>PVHP010032508.1:0-20242 GCA_004024765.1 Zapus hudsonius | reverse complement strand
TTGGAATGCTCACCAGCAAGCAGGAAGCCCTGTGTGTGATCCTCTGAAAAAGGAAAAGCAGGGGTGGGGTGGCGAGGGAGGGAGGGAGGAAGGAAGGAAGGGGATAAGGAAAATGTGGGAGGGTTGAGACCATAACTCAGGGGGCCTGGGGTTTCCCTGGCAACTGGGACGAGCCTTGTTTTCTTGCCTGGCTCTGGTCCCCAGGTAACAGGGGCCTTGGAAAATGACCAGATCTGTGTTCAGGCACCTGACAGGCTTAGAGCTGAGCTCTGAGGGAGAATCCAGCCTTCCTCGGAGTGCCTATGGCGGACCACACAAAGCCACTGTGCTCCGAGACAAGGGAGGACACACCTGAGCAGATGGAGAGGATGCTGAGGACACTTGACATTTATGTCCCTGGTCCCTTTGTCCCTGACATCCAGCCGTCCTGCTCTCCCTGCATCCCGCCAATCACAGAAGAGCCCTTCCAGAACCTTCAGTTGTCCTAACTAATGAAATATTAAAACAGCTCTTCTCCATCGACTTCAAGAACGCCTCGGTCTCCACAAATTACCCCTTGGATATGACAAGGCGTTTGGCACAATTTTATCACAATCATTTGGAAATTTAGTTCCAGAATATTACTAACTTTCTTTCACATTATGTCAGTTACTTTAAGGACATTATGTCTTGTCTATTTGGGGAATTATTTCCTAACAACGCCATTAAACTTCATTTTCTCAGTAATTACTTGGACTTAACTGTAACTTTTAATGAGCTTTTTGTTCACCATTGTTTTTATGCCAAATCCATCCTTTTCTTATTTTTCTTTCATTCTATCGAATCGTACCCCATGTTTCTTATTTTTTCCCCCGGGTCCAAGTTCATTTGCCTTCACAATGGGGTTGTACTTGCCTGGAGACAGAACTGTAGCCCTGAGTCCTGCTTTCTTGGAACAGGGTTGCCAGTACATGTGGGGTGTCCCCTAGCATTGTGCGTTTCTCTCTCTCCCCCGTGTAAGTGTGTGTGTGTGTGTGTGTGTGTGTGTGTGTGTGTGTGTGCATGCACGTGCTCAAACATGCTTCTCTCTCTGTTTTTGTGTTTGTCTCTCTGTGTTTTTGTGTGTGTTTCTCTGTGTGTCTCTCTTTCTCTCTGTGTTTTATATGTGGGTTTCTCTCTCTTTCTTGTGTATTTTCTCTCTCTGTGTTTTTGTGTGTTTCTCTCTGTGTGTTTCTCTCTGTGTGTTTCTCTCTGGTGTCTGTTTCTCGCCCCTCTCTGTGTGTGTGCTGGTGCAAATGCACATGTTTGTGCACATGGGGGCCAAAGTTCAGCTGTTTGAGTCCTCATTCTCTCTCCACCACAGTCTTTGATCCAGGGTCTCTTGCTGCACGTAGAGCTCACTGTAGCCAGAACGCTCCAGTCACCCCATCTCCCCGCTCCCCCCAGGGCTGAGATCACAGGTACACACCGCCATGCCTGGCGTTTCACGTGGGGCTTAGGGATCTGAACTCAGGTCCTCATGCATTGTGCCCACTGAGTATCTCACCAGTAGCTGCACCTTGCATTTTTACATTGCTGACAAAATGACTCCTGGAAGTAGGATTTTATTTTCTTTTTTAAACAGAATCTCTTTATTTTAATGTCTCACTTTGGAAGCTTAAGGGACTTTTCCATCCTGAGTCAGGAGTCTCCCCCGGGTCTTTATGGAAATGCCACTTTTCTATGATTCTGCTCAGGACACCATGACCTGAAGGTTCAGTCTGCTTTCATTTCAGAGAAAATTTTCTTTGTTTATTTCTGTAATTACTTCTCTCCTCCACTCCCCTGAGGCCCTGCTAGAAAGCGTTCTCCTAGATCTAAAGCTAGAGTCTCCTAACCTCTCACACTCCTGACTCCTGTCCCTCATTCCTCAAATTTCAAGCGATTTCAATGCCCAAACTCACCAGTTTGGGATCCTTCCACGTCATTCACAGCTCCCAGCACTGAGGTGCCCACATCCTGAGCACCAGGGTCTCCTTGCTGCTGGCCCCTGCGCTTGGAACACTGCAGCCAGCGTGTGTCTGAAGGGTAAGTTATCCCTTACTGTTTCTCTGGGGATGCTAATTTGAAGTTTAAAATTCTCTCATTGCCTGCATGACTCCTGTTTCCTCAGGGATTAGTGGCCACCGGGTCACTGTGGAGAGGTGATTTAGGGATTTAACTGCCCAGCACCACCACAGGTGCTTGAGGTACTTTTGTCCCCGTCTGATGAAGTGACTTGCAGTGTCCCTGGCAAGCACTAGACTTTTCTCTCTAGTCGGAGGCTTGACAATGTTTTCTGCGAAGGGACAGAGTGAATGTCTTCAGCTTTGTGGCCCTCTGGCCTCTGTCCCTCCACTGCGCATGTGGTATACCTTAGTGACCGGCCCTGAGACTTGACTCAGGGTGCCCAGCTTACCATCTCTGCTTCGGCCCCTGTGGGTGCCCCTTGGTTCATGCCAGCCTCTTTGGAGTCCAGGTTCTCACCAAGTGCAGGCAGCCCAGGTGCCTTGGGTGCTTTCTCTCTCTTCACCCTAGCTTCTTCCTCAAGCTCTGGCCTGATCGATCATCTTGGGTTCACCAGGTGGCACCTTCTGACTCACTACCCCTTCAGTTCACCAGATGGTGCACCACAACCAAGTATTTCTTGGGTTCACCAGGTGACGCCCCACAACTCACTAACTCTGCTCGGCAGTGCTGGTCTGTCTTCTCTGACCTTCCTGGACAGACGCTGCTTCTGCCTGAGTCCGTCTTGCTCATGGGTCCTCTTAGAAGGCTTTCAGACTTTCCAGTTCTGCCACTTCCCCTGCTTCCCAGAGCGACGCTGAGTGTCATTGCCCAGACCAGAAAGGCACGGAGAGAGGAGTGCTGAGTCCAGAATCGAGACTCCTGTCCATCTTGAAGTTCCTAAAGTCCTTTTCTTCCCTCACTTAAGACAAAGCCTTGGGGGCTGGAGAGATGGCTCAGCAGTTAAGGCACTTGCCTCCAGTGCCTAAGGCCCCCTGTTCAATTCTCCAGGACCCACATAAGCCAGACCCACAAGATGGTGGCCCTGGTGCGCTCTCTCTCTCTCTCTCTCTCTCTCTCTCTCTCTCTCTCTTTGCTTGAAAAATGAATAAAATATTTTAAAAAACCAAAGCCTTGGGTTGGGGAGACAGCTTGGTCTTGACAGATTCCACTTGTAATCCCAGCACTGGGGAGGCGAGGCAGGCAGATTCCTGGAGCGTGTTGGCCATCTAGTCTGGCCTCATTGGCAAACTCCAGGCCAATCAGAGACTGTCTTATTCAAACGGTGGATGGCACCTGAGGAATTTTCCAGAAGTTGTCCTCTGGTCTCCTCATGTGGACAGAAACAACCATTGCAAATGTGCTGAATCCCCGTTGTCTTCTGAGTCTCGGTCCCTGGCAGTGAAGGTGGTCCTCGCTCCCCTTCAGCCCCAGCCCACTGCTCAGGCATCGGGATGTACTGCACGGGGTCCATGAGCTTTCTGCTGCCCAGAACTCCTTTGGGATTGTGCCAATTTCTATAATGTTCTGGGGAAACCGACCTATTTGCAGTGGTCCTGCTTTCCGTAATGTAGCACACTCTTCCCCACAGTAAAACATGTAGCGTTTTTTCCCCTTCCAAAAACACTTTATTTATTTATTGTTTTTTTCCAGTTATTGCTAGGTCTTACATGCTTCTTGGCTATTGCTGTTTTAAATAGGAAATGTGTAGATTTTTATATTTATTTACAAATAGATGAAAGGGCCAAACCATCATCAGCCACGTGTGCCTTCTCTGTGGTGACTTGTCATGGACTTTGTCACAGACTCCTTCATAAAGTGGCTCTGACATCTCTCTTTCATTAATAGCCAGTTGTACCTGCTCCTTCTCTGGTTACCATGACAAAATGCCTGAGGGAAGGAACTCACAGAAGCCATGGTGACCAGGGCAGGGTTGATTGGAGCTCCTGGGTTAAGAAGGGACACAGCCCATCATGGTGGGGAAGGCACGGTGGCCCCAGTGCAAGGTCACACCTCACCGTGGAGAAGGGTTAGCATGAGTGTCCTTATTTAATGTGGACCCCGGGGCCATGGGGCGATGTTACCGCAGTCAGGGAGGGTCTTTCCACCTCAATTAAACCTCTTTAGAAACACACTCTCACACGACCAGAGCTGTGTCACCTGGAGGATCCAGATTAAGTCGACAGGGCAGATGAACAAGCCAGAGACACACACTGCCACCAGGGGTGAGCCCCAAAGACACACACTGCCACCCGGGGTGCCCCATTTCCTAGGATCTGAGCAGGTACCACAGGATAAGATGGATCTCACTTGGAAATTGGGAAGAGGCCTGCAGGAAGAGAGCCCTGTGAGGACTGAGGCAGAGTCATGAGCCCAGGCCCCAGCCGGAGACTCCACGTCACAGGACAGGAAGAAGGTCCCTTCCCCAGAGCTTCAGAGCAAGGACCATGTGCCATGTCTTGGTTTTGGGCTTCTGGCTTCCCTTGTCTGTTGTTCATAGTATAAGCTCTGTGGTCCTTAGTGATAGCGGCCTTGGGATGCTTGCTACCAGCCAGCGTGTCTTCCTTCTGCATCATGGCTTCTTGCCCTCCCATGGCTGACTGTCCTCTCTGGACCTCCCGCTCCTATGCAGGTCTCATCTCAACTCTGTTTCCAGATCCTTACCCCTGGGCTGGGATATCACTTCTGGCCCCTCAGCACATCAGGACTCCAGTCCCTGCCCCCCTGGGGATGTTCTTAAGCGTACCTGTGTGGATTATGTATAGACTCTGTGTTCCCCACATCTCTCTGGGGTCAAAGCCCAGGACCCACCACACGGAGTCATGCATGTGACCCAGGGAGATGAGGGACTTCGCAGAACTGTTAAGAAGTGAGACTGTCCTGTGGTTTCCTTCCACAGCTGGCAGCTAGGTCTTGATCAAGGTTAAGTACTGTTAGCAAACAGATAAGGGACTTGCTCTAATGGTCTGGAACCTCTTGTCTGGCCCTGGAGGGTCTGGCATTTGAAACTGGCTGAGCCTGGAACGATGTCAAGGTTTTTAAATTAAAATTTTAAATTTTCCTTGCATCGTTTTTATGCATCTGAAAATTTCTAGGGTTTTTATAATATTGCTTGCCTCGGGGAAATGTTCCATTTCATTGAGAGTTCAACAATATATTACACAGTACTCATAATTTATGCATTTTGTGTCTTAAATTACGTTTCCTAAAGATCTGTTTATTTTTCACACGCAGCAAACACAACGGGCAACACTATACTATACCTCTGGGGTTTCTCACTTTTCTGCCTGAGAGACCTCTGCCATGACCTGCCTGTCTGGCCCATCTGGCTTTCTCTGTTAGCCTTGTTTTTCCGCTGATTTCCACACCACGGGCTGACCTTAAGTGGCTGCCATTTCCTTGCGATGGTGTGCTACTTACAATCCTTCCCAAATGCCAGCAAAGCCGCCCTGAGCTTTTTTGCATTACATGCATCACACCTGTGTGAGAAGATGTTTGGAGTGTAGAATTTCTGGAAGTATATTGCTATTCAGAACCTGTGTTCTTATAGATATTTTTTTCTTCATGGCCCATAATTTGTGCCAATCTATCTTTTTTAAAAATATTTTATTTATTTGTTTTTCAAGCAGAGAGAGAGAGAGAGAGAGAGAGAGAGAGAGAGAGAGAGAGAGAGAGAGAGAGCGAGCATACCAGGGCCGCCACTTTGGTTAGGCTTATATGGGTCCTGGGGAATTGAACCCAGGGCCTTAGGCACTGGAGGCAAGTGCCTTAACCCCTGAGCCATCTCTCCAGCCTCAATCTATCTATCTATTCCGTCTCATCTACCCTGTTCTAGGCACCTGGCAAGTTTCACCCCGAGATCCTCACAGCAGCCCGTTTTACAGAGACAGACAGGGAGCGGGCCCTCAGGTTCTAAGGGGTGAGATTGAACTTCCAACATGGATGATGTTCTGTCCCTAGAAGCCTTGGTCAGTACCAGCATGTTGAATCACCCATGTCCTCAACAGGTCGATGGCATGTCAGTCTGATCCGTTGGAAAAATGTCTCGTGCTGGGGTGATCACTCAGTGGTTCAAGGTACTTCTTTCTCAAGTCTGTTGACCTGAGTTCGGATCCCCGGCACCCACATAAAGCTGGATGCAAAGTGGCACGTGAATCTGCAATACGAATGGGCCTCCTGCATGAGGCTTAGTCAGGAGAATCCCAGAGGCCGGAACAAGAGGACCGACACCCGGAGGTTATCCCATGACTTCCACACATGTACTGTGGTACACACACACACACACACACACACACACACACACACCATACACACACATACACACATACCACATACACGACACACACATCATACACACACACACATACACATACATATACACACACCACATACACAACATACACACATACTGTTGGGTCACCTTTCTAGTTGCTGCGCAGAAAGAACCCAAGCAAAAGCGGCTTGTGGAGGAACGGGTTTATTAGGCTTATGGACTCGAGGGGAGACTCCATCCTGGCAGGGAAAACGATGGCATGAGCAGAGGGCTGGACATCACCTCCGCCACAGCACTGCAAACAGCGGCAGGAAGGTGTGCCAAATGCTGGCAAGGGGAAGCTGGCTTAGAACCCCATAAGCACCCCCCCACAACACAGCTCCATCGAGATCGTAAAATCCAAACTGCCATCAACTGAGGATCAATTACCCAGAACACATTCATTTGTTTGTAGGGGACACCTGGATCAAACCATGACACATACCATACACACATACACATACACACACGCCATACATACATACACACACCATACACACACATACACATGCACAAACATACACATACACACACCATTCATACATACACACGCATACACACACAGTATACACACACATACACACATACCACATACACGACACACACACCATACACACACATACACACACACCATAAACATCATACACACACATACACATACACACACCATTCATGCATACACACACACACACACACACACACACACACACACTGGAAATTTATGAAAGTCTCAGTTTCTTTGTATTGTCTTTACTAGGACTGAAGGTAAACATTCTTCCAGATGTTTAAGAAGCGTGTTTCCCTCTGTGAGAGTCTTTTGTTGATAGGTCTGAATCTCATTTTCCTTTTGATCAAATCCTTCTTACTGGCTTATAGAAACTCTGCATATTAAAGTAGCTAATACTCCTCTGACATAAAATGGATAGATCTTCCTGCTCTTTTATATTTTCAGCTTTATATCTGTTTATAATCCACACTTAGACCATTGATGTAGTCAAAACTATTAGTTTTGTGGTGTGTGTATGTATGTGTGTTCCTGTTTTAACAATTCTACCTTCCAGTACTTTCATGGCTTGTTTTCAGATTAAATCTTTGATCCATCTGGAGACTATTTTTCTGTAAGATATAAGGTAGAGATTCGGCTTTTCCCCAGATTCTATTTCTAACATAATTCAATTTTAAAAAAATAGACTCCACACCTCTAATATAGGAAGTTTCTCTGCTTACTTGGAATTTCCTTTCTCCCCACTGTCCTGTCCGTAGACAGCTAGTGCCCAGTAAATCTTATTTGTCATAGGCCTTTTGCTTGTCAGCCCTGGAGATGGAACCCATGACTTCCCCTGTGCTGGGCAAGCGCTAATCACTGACCCACAACCCCGGCCAGTTTATCACGTCTCACAGCACCAGTGGACACGAGAAGTGGGTGCTGGCAGGTGCCAGGTGCTCATTAGGGTGGGGACACCCTACTACAAGCTGTTTCCCTGTACTGATTTTGATCCTGAGAGCCACCTGCTAGGTACTGAGATTTCAAGGCTGAAAGCCTTCACTGGATGTGACCTCCTCACTCTCCTGACTCACTTGGTTTCTCTGTGTGTCTTTGCGTGTAGCCTAGATACGGGTTTGGTTTGGGGATTAGTAATATTTTGCTTTCTTTTTTGAACACAAAGCATGTCCTTTGAGACAGGACATCAGCTGAGGGTACCCAGCAGCCCCACACCACAGCCTGGTAGGGGCACGTCTCATGGTATCAGCCTTCATTCACTGTCTCCCCAGCATTTTCTTCATAGGCTTTCTCCCCATTACCCAGGCCGGCCTAAACTCACAATAATAATCCTCCTGCCTCAGCCTTCTGAGTACTGAGACTCTAAATGTGAGCCACTGTTCCAGTCATGATTGTTTTTAACATGTGAGTGCAGCCCGTGTATATTGATAAGGTAGCTTGGTTTTCATTCTGTCGCGATTTTTAATTATGCCTCTGTTCAACCTTAAAGATCGTTTAGAGTCTGTTTTCATAGTTTCGTGTGTCCCTGTTTGACAATTTAGAATGTTTACATTTTGCTTGAGTAGTTACATTTTTCATGGAGGTAAAATTCACATAACAAAAATAATCACAGATTGTATAAAGGGTGCCATTCAGCGATGGCTGTAGCTTTAAAGTAGACGCTGACAGAATGTCTCCAACCATTGTTCTCCATTCACTTTGGACCAGCAGTTCTCAGGGGTTCTGTTCCCCTTTCTCTCTGTGAGGCCTGGGGAGATGGCTCAGTGGTTAGAGGCACTTGCTTGCAAAGCCTGAGTGCCTGGGTTTGGGTCCCCAGCACCCATGAAAAGCCTGATGCACCCAATGCTTCTGGAATTTGATTTCAGTGGCAGGAGGCCTTGGCATGCTCTCTCTCTCTCTCTCTCTCTCTCTCTCTCTCTCTCTCTCATTTTAAAAAAGATATATCTTTAGTATCCATAATTAGATACACTGAATGAACAAATAATGTGTTGGTATCCTCACTCTCCCAATTTCCCTCTTCCCTGTCCCCAATCAGCTGGGTATCCTCCTCTGTGGGCAAACTGGATCATTCCATGGGGCAGAGAACCTTGGATAGCCTAGGAGTCAACCTGGTTCCACACCCTCCCCCGTTGTATGTTGTTACTGAGGGGACCATGTCTCTGGATATTCTCCTCCACCATGGCTCTTACAATCTTTCCTTCCCCTCTTCCCTCAGTTCCCTGAGTCATGGTGAGTATTAAGGCTGTTTTATTGTTGAGGTCTTAGGGGGTCTCTGTACTTCTGCTTTAGGTTGTGTTGAAGATTGTTGGTGTCTGTCTCGCTGGCTTATCCTGGGTTGACTGATTGGCTGTGTTTATAGGTCTTTTGCTTATCCCACCACTCTCTGCGGGGTTCCATGTGGATCCTCCATGGTAGGTCTGGTGTGGCTCATCTCTTGCTGGGATGTCAGCCATCGGTCTGTGGTTTGTTGGTAGAGTTGGAAGAGCCACAGCTCTCTTGCTGCCTTCTGACAAATACAAACAGAATCTCCATCAGAGAGTGAGATCAGTATAAGTTACCTGAGATACACATTTCTGAATTGGCTAGATTCTATTGTGAGTAGCCTCTTTGTACTTCACTTGTAAAGTGCATTTCTCTTTGGGGGCCCAAGATTTTGGTTCCCAATGTATTTCACCCTGAGTCCCAATTCCAGTCAAGGGCCCTTGTCACTGAGTGGATTACTTGGCTAAATTAAAAGCTGTTGATTACTTTTCCCAGGCTTTGGCGCCTCCATTGCACAAGTGTTTGTGTCTTGGTTCACTGTTCTCTCCTAGAAGGAAGTGTGTTCAGCCTACTTATGGCAGCAGACTGCTTTTTATATCAGTGGTCTCTGTTTATTCCAACTGTTGTTGACCAGTTTCCCCTGTCAGCTTATGGAGTGCCTTCCAGCTCTGCACCAACTACCATCTGGGGGCTGGTTACCATTCTGGACCTTGCAGGGTCTCTCGGTGCAGATAGATGGCTTTCTGTGGTTTCTTCAACAACAAGATCTTGCCTCAGGCCTGGGGTGGGTGATCAAGAGCTTTGACAGAATCCTGTCTTGTTTTTTGGGACCTCACGGGTCTCTTTGGTCAACAGCTCAGTGAGGGACGGAGCCAATGACTGAAGCCAGGAGTTGCGGGTCTGATAATTTTTCATGGGCTTAGACTCTCTCCCCCTTCTATTCACGGCCCCTCTTGTCAGACGATGCCCACTTCTTGCTCAGTAGGTTACAGTATGGAAGTGAGGATTTTATGATTTTGAATCATTATTGGTTTAGCTTAATGTATAAGTCTCTCCCTTCCTCCCCCACCATTTCTTACACCTCTGTCACAGACTCTCACATCTCCCGACTGGTTTGCATGGAGTTTACAGTTAACCTGGTCAGGGACCACAGATGAGGGAGAATATGCAGCGTTTGACTCTCTGGTCTCTTTTTAAAAAATATTTTATTTATTCATTTTCAAGTAGAGAGATACAGAGAGAGAGAGAGAGAAAGAAAGAGAGAGAGAGAGAGAGAGAGAGAGAGAGAGAGAGAGAGAGAGAGCATGCACCAGGGCCACAACCCTGTGGGTCTGGCTTATGTGGGTCCTGGGGAATTGAACCTGGGGCCTTAGGCACTGGAGGCAAGTGCCTTAACCACTGAGCAATCTCTCCAGCCCAGACTCTCTGGTCTTTTGTGAGTTCGCTAAGTAAGATCTGCTCCAAGTCAGACCATGTTTCTCTAAATTTCAATATGTTTTTTTTCCTTTCTGCTGAGTAGAACTCCATCATGTAAATATACCACAACTTTGATATCCATTCGTCCAGGGATGGGCATTTGGGTTGACTCCAATTCTTAGCTATTATGAATTGAGCTGCTATAAACATGTTTGCACGAATGTCTCTGTGCTGAGGTGTGACATCTTGTGGGTAGATGCCTAGTAGAGGGATAGCTGGGTCCATTGGTAGCTCTATGTCCATTCTGTTCAGGAGTCTCCACAGTGCTTCCCAAAGGGGTTGAACAAGTTTGCAATCCCATCAGCAGTGAATGAGGGTTCCTTTTTCCTTACATCCTCACCAGAAATGATTGTTGTTGGATTTCTTTTATGATTGCCATTCTCACTGGCATAAGGTGGAATTAAAAAAAAACATGGTGGGTCCCCAGGAAGCTGCATTGATGTGGTTATATTTACTGATGCCAGATTGGACAGAAAAACTGCACACTTTTGAAAAGAGATGCCGTTTATTTAAAAGCACAGAAATAAACCCATTGAACATTAACATAATACTATGTTTTCATAAATAATAACCATATTTCTGATCAGAAAACAATTGAGTAAGAGAAGGCACATTGAAGTCTGGTAATCTTTCCAGTGTCTGTCCTAAAAAGATGGCTGACTCCCATCTCTGTTTCTGTCTCCCATATTTAGGTGGACCCTCAAATGACCCAGAATAGCCAAAATATTTTTGAAAAGATGAAAGTTTCAGGATTCAGATGCCCTGACTAAAAACACATTACAGAGGCAGAGTAACCAAGCCTGGGGCACCAGCATAAAGACAGACCCATAACACTATGTGGATGGGAAAATGGCATTTGGCAAAGATGCCAACACAACTTGGTGGGAAAGGACCACGTCTTCAAGAGAAGATGCTGGGAGACCCGGATGTCCACATCTGAAAGGAGGAAGGTGAACTCTGTGTCATGGGAAAAATCAACTCAAAACAAATTAAGGATCCAATTAATGCAAGACCTGAACCATGGTACTACTAGAAGAAAACAAAGGGGGAGAGCTTTGGGACATTGAACTCCATGGTTTCTTGGATATTCCAGAAGCAAAAACAGCCAATGTAGAAAGACAGACAGACAGGCAGGCAGGCAGGCAGACAGACACATCAGCTTTACAGTTTTATGCATCATGGCGAGAGGCCATGAAGAAGTTCTGTAAAACTGCTTGCCTCTAGGACTCTCTAATCTGCTCTGACCACCTGGTGTTTAACCTTGGGCCATAATGGCTATGATGAACACAATGGAAATCTCCTTTTCAATGACCAAGGGGAAGCAGCTACAGTCAGAGGATGTTTGAGGGAAACATAACTGGAATCTCCTCTGATTCAGTAGCCAAAAAAGGAAACAGTTACAATCAGAGGATGCTTGACGGGAGGAGACACAATGCCTTCTGGCTATCTTATCAGGGATCCACATAAGCAGATAGAAAAACAATCACTTCAAAGCACATCAACCCCATGATGTAATTGCAACTCCCCCTCCCACCCTGAGATTTCATGCTTTAAAAGGAGCCTGTGAATTCCATTCAGGGTCCCTTTCTTGCTCGAAGGTGGACCCCTGCATGCTGGTTTGCTATCTCGAGAAATAAGCGCTCTTGCTTTTGCATACGTGGGTGGTGGTCTTCATTGGGATGATTTATAGACCCTAACATTGGAAGGACACAATCAGAGAATACAAAGGTGACCTGCCCAGTGGAGAAAACTTTTACACATCCTACATCTGACACAGGTGTATTACCAAGGATATATTGTGAATGCCTATACCGGAGCAAAAAGGAGATGGCTTGGATCCACATAGACATTTCTCCTGAAATGATATAGAAATAGACAGACATCTAGAAAGTTCTTAACCCCACTCATCACCAGAGAATGGAAACTACAAAGTGGTGAGTTAACACCTCTTTGCTAGGATGCCTACGGCTCAAGAAGATCAGAGACTAACAAATGTTGGCAAGGAAGCTGACAGATTCAAGCCCTGCACACTGGGGGCTAGACTATGGGTGCAGGCGCTGGGCAAAACGGCCTGTGGGTCCTTAAAACATGAAAAATGGAACTTCCCCACGATTCAGCAACCCGCCGCTTCCTTCCTGGCAGAGAGGGAAGCAAGCTGCCTCTGGAAGGATCTTACGTCATGTTCACGGGAGCCAAGATTCGGAGGCACCCCCAAGTGTCCATGGGTAGATGGATGGACAAACACAATCTATATGTAAATGTGGTGGAATGTAACTCTGTGTGAATGAGAAAATCCTGTCACACACTAAAAACATGGATTGACCTTGAAGTCTTCGTGCTGAATGAGGTAAACCTGAGTCCATTGTCAAAGATGTCTGAAGTAGTGCAACTCTCAGAAGCCAGGTGCCGCTGGAGGGACATGTAAGGATGTCACAAAGAGGACTCGAGAGGTGTCTCAGCGGTTAAGGCGCCTGTCTGCAAAGCCTAAAGACCTGGGTTTGATTCCCTAGTGCCCCAAACCGGGTGCACAATGTAGCACACGCATCTGGAGTTTGTTTGCAGCAGCCAGAGGCCCTGGCACGCCCGTTCTCTCTCTTTCTCTGTCTCTGTCTTTCTCTGCCTGTACATAACAAAATAACAATTTAAACAAAGAACATCATAATGAGTCCAATTATTTTCTACAGTAAATAAGCACTGTCAAAAATGGCCAAAGAAGTACAATTTATGTTGTGTTTTTACCACGATAAAAAAAACCACAGCTATTACAACAAAGCTCATCAGAAATATCTGTAAGTTCTGAGCCTACTACAATTTTCCAAAATTCCACTTTTCACCAGAAACTTGAGTTTCCTTATTGGCAACCTTGACCATTGTGGTTTCCCCAGAGATGGCAGGATGGCTTTGTTCATATTTCAATAAGGAGAGCCTGCGGAACAGGTCTGGAGAAGCGTATTTTGTCAGTTGCTCCTCAACGTAAATGAATAAAAGGAGTGGGTTCACCTCCAAACGGAGGTGGGGTGCAGAGCTGACGTGCCCTCAGATTTCCACATGCAGATGATGCTTTCTGCCAAACTCCGCTTCAAGACATGGATGGGTTTGCGAGTGTCACAGGTCACGGAAGTGATCCCGATCACTGTCACTTAGTTACGTGTGTCCTCTGACACCACACCTCCACAGCTCAGACCAGCTAGCTTCCTTGGTTCCTCGGGCAACCCGACACACAGTGGGGTTCAGAAGCCATAATCTGGCCCAAATGCAACCCGTCATTCTGCTGGTAGGAAGCCCTTGAAATCAGAGATGACAAGTTGGTGGTGGGACCAGACAGACACACGCAGGCAGCCCAGCTGAGCTTCTCTCTGGCGACATAAGAGGGGAGACATTTTCTGCAGTGGTGAAGTCTCTAGCAAGTTGCAGAGCCCCCCCCAATGACTCAGTGGGACTCCTACTCAACAAGAAAAAAAACCTCCTTAGAAGAGGTACTGGTTGGAAAGAAGAAAGAGGTCCGCATAACGGGTTTTGGGAGGGTTTCTAGGGAAGGTAATGGGGGAGGACTGTGACCTTTTCAATAAATAAAATTGAAGAAAAATAAATATAAGAAAGATAAAACACACCCTGCCCAGGGAATATTTACCACATGGGTGGCTAAGGTGGAAGCAGTGAGTTTTGGATGGTTACATGGTATCTTTGGGGACTGCATCCGGTGGTCACTGGGTGACAGCCACACCCAGCTGTCCTCTTCCTGTGCGGCTCCGAAGCCACCGCTGAGGTGCATCAGTGGCATTTTTATGTTTGCTTTGAAAAGCTGTGATGCATGATTTGGGGCTTTTAAAGCTTCTTACCACATCTCCATTTAAAATATTCCATTTCTTTTGCTTTTAACTCTGAATGATTGGCCTCAACGTGGGGCTGTTACATAGCTGATACCATAATGCTGCTTGAAAGGTTCTGTTGTCTAAGACACAATAAAAGAAATACAAACACCCGTAAAGCTGAGGAAATTGCTCCTGTCATGTCTTGTCTCTTCCTCACAGCTTGCACTGGGGCCCCCTTGCTCATTGCTAAATCTGTAGGCATTGATGACACAGATGGGGGGTGCAAATGTGTTTTCTGATCATTTCATCCCTAAGTATAAGGAAACTATATCATAAATAAATGTTAATTGTAGGATAAAACAATGTTCGATGTTCATTGTTTTCCCAGTCATCAGCCGCCACACGGTCCGTGACCTTGGGAGCCTTGGTTTGCACTCGGCCCTCCTGACAACCCTGAATGCACCCAGTGCTGGG
The DNA here is from genome assembly GCA_004024765.1 of Zapus hudsonius. Taxonomy (NCBI): domain Eukaryota; kingdom Metazoa; phylum Chordata; class Mammalia; order Rodentia; family Dipodidae; genus Zapus; species Zapus hudsonius. Next base: position 5,400 of record PVHP010032508.1, on the reverse strand, counting down.
AGAACACATGCATCTGGAGTTTGTTTGCAGTGGCTGGAGGCCCTGCTGCGCCCGTTCTCTCTGTTTCTCTTCTCTCTATCTCTCTCTTCTTGCAAATAAATAAATAAAGTTTAAAAATAAGTTGGGGGCTGGAGAGATGGCTCAGCGGTTAAGGCACTTGCCTCCAGTGCCTAAGGCCCGGGGTTCAATTCCCCAGGACCCACATATGCCAGACCCACAAGGTGGTAGCCCTGGTGTGCTCGCTCTCTCTCTCTCTCTCTCTCTCTCTCTCTCTCTCTGCTTAAAGATGAATAAATAAACTATTAAAAATTACTAAAAAAATAAAAAATAAATAAAAATAAGTTGGAAGGTGACTGAGGTGGACACCCAATGTCAACCTCTGTTGACATGGCACGTGCACACACACACACACACACACACACACACACACACACACACACACACGCCAAAAGGAAAACAGAATGAATTGGAGTTCTTGGACAATAAGATGTCACCCTTGGGAGGCTTGAACTGGGCGTCATTAGAGGTAACCCAGCTTCACCTGGACACCGAGGGACACTCACAGTCAGGGGAAACGTTACTTCCATGGTGCCACGGTGCCTGGACTGTGGTCTTCTCTGCCTGCTCGCAGTGCTCCTGATGTCTGTCTCCCACGCCCTCTGCGGCTTGCGCAGAGCTCAGCTTCTCTGTGGCTTGGCAGCATTCGAACATTGCTCCCTTTCAAAGTCCTGTTTTCCGCAGCTTTGGTAACACTGGGTTCCTTCACAACTTCCTCAGCCATCAGGGTATCCTTCATCTGTCCCTGAAATCAGAGGACCTCCATAGCCCCATCCTCCAGCCCCCCCCACCCCCCCGTGGTGGACCTCACCAAACCTCAGTCTCTCTCTGGCTGGAGTGTTCTGAGTCTGTAAGGAAATGGGAAGCCACATGGTCGCATTGGTGGACGCTGAAATCCAGGTGATAGATTCAAGGGCCTGGAGGGAGGGAAAGACTAGAGAGCCTGTGGGGACTGGGCTGTGGTGACAGTCATCACCCACCACGTGGTCAGTGACTTTGGGAGCCTTGGTTTGCACTCGGCCCTCTTGGCAACTCTGAAGGGCAAGTGTGAAGGAAATTGAAGGGGATCGGGTATGGGTCCCCTTCATCACAGGAAGAGGCACTGGGCTCCCTGGACAGATTGGAGCTGGGCAGAGCCTTAGGGCCAGTGTGAGGACGAAGAAGGTCTCCTGGAATACGTCCTGGACACTGCAAGTATCCCTCGGTGTCCTAGCAAGAGCAGGACATGTGCTGGTTGCATTTGAAGCCAGTTACTTGTGAGATGAGATGTTGTCCCCACCTCGCCTCCCAAGATTGGTGTGGATTAAGTGAGAACAAGTGCAAAGTCAACACGAGCCAAGGAGGTGCCGGGCACCCTGTTCCCCTCCAGCCTGGGAACAGCCTTTGCTGGGGATGTGACCTTCTTTTCTGGGCTCTGAGAACCCCTTGTAAATGGCAGCCTGCCTGGGAGTCTCTTGCTTTAGCCTCCAATGCCTGTGTGTGCATTTCCATGTAGAACATGGAGATTCGACAGAAGAGACCATTGACTCATGTACTAGATGACAGGCAGTGATGGCTTTGCTGTGGACAGACCCGTGGGCCTGTTGGCTTGGGCTGGGCAGACCCAAGGAGCTCCATGAAGAAGGCATGTGTGGGGCTCAGTCAAAAAGGGAGCCATGGTACTGAGCTTCCTCCCTGGACAATGGGCATTGACAATGTCCTCTCTGGGCAGCAGGCTGCGGCTCTGTCCTGGTGTTTCTGCTGCCCTTGCCCTAGCCACCAGCCATGGCCGAAAGGGGCAGCTGGAAAGAAAGCAGAGTTAGTTCTTTTGTTGAAAAAGAAAGACACTGGTTCATCTTTGCTTTTGAACTACAAAGACGTGGAGACTAAAGGATACCTTTAATAACACAAAGGTAAGCTTGTATGGAGCTAGGAAAAACAGGATTGAGACTTCTAAAGTCACTAAGAATGAACATCTAAATGACAGCATTCATACTCAAACTTGAAAAAGAAAAGAATGACTATAAAAAGTAAGCACGAAGGCCCCAGAGTATCAAATAGAGGCAAAGAAGATTAGCGTCATAAATAAGTAAATAAGTTTGGGACCGGAAACATGGCTCAGTGGTTAAAGGTGCTTGCATGCCAAGCCTTCTGAAGCAGGTCTCATTCCCCAGTACCCACGTAAAGCCAGATGTACACAGTGGCACATGTATCTAGAGTTGTTTGCAGTGGCAAGAGACCCTGGTGTACCCATTCTTTCTCTCTCTCTAGCCTCAATAAAAATATTTAAAACTAAATAAGTACATTCAAAACACATGAGTTGAAGTCAGAAGTATTCACCTACACATGTACACTACACACACTGTGCTATCCACCCATGAATCAATCTACCAGATCCCATCATAAATCATAAATGGTAGATACATGAAGTATCTACCAGACCCCTCCACACACGTATTCACACATGAAGTATCTACCAGATCCCTTCACAGATGTATCCACGCATGAAGCATCTACCAGATCTCATCATACATGTATCCACACATGAAGCATCTACCAGATCCTGCCACACATGCATCCACGCATGAAGCATCTACCAGATCCCATCATACATGTATCCACACATGAAGCATCTACCAGATCCCACCACACATGCATCCACACATGAAGCATCTACCAGATCCCTCCACACATGCATCCACGCATGAAGTATCTACCAGATCCTGCTACACATGTATCCACACATGAAGCATCTACCAGATCCCACCACACATGCATCCACACATGAAGCATCTACCAGATCCCTCCACACATGCATCCACACATGAAGTATCTACCAGATCCTGCTACACATGTATCCACACATGAAGCATCTACCAGATCCCTCCACACATGCATCCATGCATGAAGCATCTACCAGATCCTGCTACACATGTATCCACACATGAAGCATCTACCAGATCCCTCCACACATGCATCCATACATGAAGCATCTATCCACACCCATCTATGCATGTATCCACCTGCCATCATCCACCATTCACCAACCTGTCCATGCATGAACTTATCTTCCCTTCCTCTTATCATCTATCTACAAAGCCATCTGTTCACTCAAATACTCACCCACCCTTCCTTGAATCTATCCATTCATTCACCTATCATCCATACATTTTATCCACAAATGTGTACACCTGTTTAGTCATCTATCATTTGTGAATCTATCATCTTTCTATGAGTAAATCCATCAATTTATCCACAAATCTATCCATCTACCCATACATATCATTTCCCTATTCATCCATCTGTCTCTGTATCCATGAATCTATCCATCCACCCACATGTGCTCATCAACATCCTGCTACTATACCAATCAACCAATGGGAAAAGGTTTCCTCTGCTCATTGTTTCAGAGGTTCCAGCCCACATTCCCTGGGAGGCAGTGCATCATGGAGGGAACATGTGGCAGAGAAATTTTAAAGCACCAACCTCATGTTCACAGAGATAAAGAGAGGAAGAGGAAAAAGGCTGGGAATCACAAACCCCTTTGAGGGCACACTCCCATGACCTAGAGACCTCTCACTAGACCCCACTGCTTAAAGTTTCCACAACTCCAAGCAGCACCAAGCTGTGACCAAGCCTTTATTCACGGGACTTTTGGGAACACTTCAGATTCAAACTATTCATGCACCCACCATCTGTCTTCCCACCCATCTGAATATACCCATTTTTTGCCACTCCTGTCCATGAATCTGTCCACCTATCCATCCATCCACAAAATCTATCCATCTGTCTACTCATGAATCTATCCCTCTGTAGCAGTTACCATCTCCTTGCTGGGACAAAACACCCAACCAGAACCAGCTTGTGTAAAGAAAAGGTTTATGTTGGCTTATAGTTTCAGGGGTAGGTTTCATCATGGCAGAGAAAGCACGAGAGGAGCAGAGAAAGCCGGTGCATATCATCACTTATTGGTAGGTGGGAAGCAGCAAGAGTGAGCTAGCCCTGGCAAGGGGGCTGGATTACAAAATCCCAAGGCCTGTCCCCCATGACACACCTCCTCCAGCAAGGCTCCACCTCCCAAGGCTCCACCAGCTGGGGGTTGAGGCTTAACAAACACATGAGGCTATGGGGGACATTTCACAGTCAAACCACCACACCCTCTATCTACTGATAATTTAACCATCTATCACTCACCCACTAGTCTATCTGCCACTCACATGAATCTATACATCCATCGAATTGTCACTCATGTACTCACCTCTTCATCCACAAACCTGCCCATCTGTCCATCCATCCACAAATCTATCCATCTATGAACCCATCTATCTGCCAATCACTCATCTGTCCATCCCCATCCACCCACCATGCATGCAGCATCCTTCTCCCCGCGTTAGTGAAATGTCTCCAGGGCACTCTTGTGCCTTGGGACTCAGAGATGATTCTGCTGTGCTTCTGCCCTTGAATCTCCTTGGAAACCAGTCTGGAAACAGACACATTAGCAAAACATAGCATAACAGTGGGGGGTCCAGCAGAGGCTGTGTCTGCAGGCACCTTCTGTAGTCTGAGTCTTAAGAAATGACTGAGTGCTGGGTCGTGAGCAAGGAGGGTGGGAAGAGGTCCTCCTGGTCAGGGGAACAGAGTGCATCCTTGTTGGTGGATTGAGGAAGGAGTCACAGAGGGATAGCCATAGCCACAGGCACAGCACTGAAGATCGGGGTTAAGAGGCGGATCCCAAGAGCACTGGGCTTTAGAGCAGTGAGGAGGCCTGACATCTGTACACACAAGAGGGGCCCCATCACCTCTACATTTTAGAAATCTCATGGGGACAGGGGCAGGAGTGTGTGTGGAGGATGGCCTGGAGGTGGCAAACCTGGAGTCCAGAAATCAGAAAAGAGATGTCACAGACAGGTCCCAATGTGGTAGTTTGAATGTGAAATGTCCCCCAAAGCCTCATGTGTTTGTGATTGAGCCTCCTATTTAATCCCTAGCTGGTGACAACTTGAAAGGGGGAGAGCTTTGTGGTCAGAGGTCTGTTGCTGTCTCTTGGGTGTCCAGCCCAGCCAGCCCAGCTTGCCAGAGTTTCTTGTTGCTACCTCCCAGCTGCACTGGCCCAGCCTCTGCTCTGCCAGGCTTTCTCCACCATCATGAAGAATGGGAGCTGAAGTCAGCCCTTGCCTCTCAGCAGTTGCTTCTGGTCAGGTGTTTTGTCCCAGCGATGAGAAGGTAACTGCAACACCCAGCAAGTGAGGGTGGGTGTGGGACAAGCTTGCCAGCGAGGATCCAAGTGCACAGCCTGTTGGGAAGATGCACCTGCACGGCCTGAGAATATGGGTCAAGGAGTTGCTATGGAAACATCTCATGATT
>PVHP010032507.1:0-20272 GCA_004024765.1 Zapus hudsonius | reverse complement strand
ATTCTTGAGGTTAGGCTTCATCCCATTCTATTCATGCCCTCAGCTTCCTCAGGAGCTTACTGAATGAAAGCTATGTTTTTATGGTGTCAATTCTTTATTAGTTTAGTTTATTGTATGAGTTCCCCAAACTCTCCCATCCCCTCCCAATTTTTTCCATTCCCTTTTACTCTTCTCACTGACAGATTTTCTTAATGTTCTGTTTTAACATGGTTAGGAACCACATATGAGGGAGAATATGTGGCGTTTTGCTCTCTGCTCTTGTGTGAGGTTGCTAAGAATGATCTGCTCCAAGTATGTCCATTTTTCTTTAAATTTCATTATGTCAATTTTCCTTTGAGCCACATAGAATTCTATAGTGTATATGTACCACAACTTTGATATCAGTACATCCAGTGATGGACATTTGGGTTGATTCCAATTCTTTGCTATTATGAACTGAGCTGCTATAAACATGGTTGAGCAAATGTCTCTGTGATTTGGCAAGGATACTTGAGGGTACATGCCCAGTAGAGGGATAGCTGGGATTCGTCCAGTGATCGGCATTTGGGTTGATTCCCATTTTTAGTTATTGTTAATTGAGCTGCTATTAACATGGTTGAGCAAATATCTCTGTGCTGAAGCGAGAAGACTTTGGGTAGATGTCCAGTAGAGTAATAGCTGGGTCAGTGGTAGCTCTATATGCATCTTTCTCAGGAATCTCCATATTGATTTCCATAGTGGTTGTAAAATTTGCACTCCCACCAGCAGTGAATGAGGGTTGCTCTTGCCCCACACCCTCGCCAACATCTATTGTTGGTGGATTATTTTAATCATTGCCAGTCTAACTTGAGTAAGACAGAATCTCATAGGTGCTTTAATTTGCATTTCCCTGATGATTAAGGATGATGAACATTTTCTTAAGTGAGTATTAACCATTTGTATTTCTTCCTCTGTGAATTCCCTACTCAGTTAACTGCCCCATTTTTGAGAGGACTGTGATTTTTTTATTACTTAATTTGTTGAGTGCTTTGTAGGTTCTAGATATGAAGCCTCCATCAGTGGTATCAATGGTGACAATTTTCTCCCATTCTGATGGAGGTTTGTAAACTCTGTTTATGGTATGTTTGCACAAAAGCTTTTTAGCTTAATGAGATCCCACTGGTTGAGTGATTGTTGATTTCCTGGACTACTGCAATAATATTCACAAAGTCTTTTCCCATTTGTATATTATGGCGACTTACCTTTACTATCTCTTCCAAGCATTTAATAGTGTCAGGTCTTTTTCCTCCCATATTTATTGTTAGTAATTAGATACATTCCATGAACTAGTCTTATGATGATACCCTTATTTCCTTTTCCCTGTCCCCACACCCCTGGGGACCCACATCAGGGGGCTTGCTGGACTAGTCCTTGGGATAGGGGTTTATGAATTGTACAAGAAATAGCCTTTTGTGTGTGTGAGTGTGTGTGTGTGTGTGTGTGTGTGTGTGTATGTGTATGTGTGTGTGTATTGCTGCTGAGCGGGCGATGGATCTGGGTATGATTAAGAGCTCAAACAAAACCTTTGAGGAAGTGATGAGATAGCAAGTTACCTACCATCACAGCAAATCAGAAACCTTGGAAGAGATAATGGAGACAGACACTGAGGATACCCAACACAATATAAAGCAGAAATCCAAAGACTCAAAAAACCTCAACAGTGAAACAGACCTAAAACTCATCCACTATGACTCGGGGACTTTAGGTGGCAAAAAGATCATAAGAGCCAAGGGGGGGGGGGGAGAGAATGCCAAGAGTTTCAGGTCTTACATTGAGATTTTTAGTACATTTTGAGTTGACCTTTGTGTACAGCAAGAGGAGTGGGTCTACTTTCATATTTTTTTCTCTCACATTATGGTTCTCTAATTTGTCCAGCATCAAAGAAGGAAGGGAAATGCAGTTACTCTTTCTGAGACCTTCTGCCATTTCATATGAATTTTGAGATTATTTTTTTCTAGCTCTGCAAAAAATGATGATGGAATTTTTATTGGTATCGTACTGAATCTGTATATGGCTTTTGGTAGAATTGCTATTTTCACAATATTTATTCTATGTATCCAGGAGCATGGAAGGATGGAAGGTCTTTCTCTCTTCTCATCTTCTCAATTTTCTTCTCAAGTCCATTTATGTTTTCAATAAACAAGTCTTTCACATTCTTGGTTAGTGGTATTCCAAGGCATTTGATTTGTGTGTTCGTGTGTGTGTGTGTGTGTGTGTGTGTGTGTGTGTGTGTCTGTGTGTGATTATTACAACCTGGACAGTCTTGTTGATTTTTCTTTCTGTACTGTTTTGATGATTGTTCTTTCTGTATGTTTGTCATTTGCATATAGGAAGGCTACTGATTTTGTGTGTTACTTTTGTACTCTGCCATGTTGCTGAAGGAATTTATCACCTTTAGGAGTTTTATGATAGAATCTTTCAGATCCACTATGTATAGGATCATGCCATCTGTAAATAGGGCTAGTTTGACTCCTTCCTTTACAATTTTTATCTGTTTTATATGTTTCTCCTGTTTTATTGCTTTGCCTAGAACTTCAAGGATAATGTTGAAGAGTATGGTGAGAGTGGACATCCCTGTCTTGTTCCTGAAATTAATAGGAACTCCTTGAGTCTTTCCCCATTAAGTATGATTTGTGCTTCATGAGTTTTGTATGTAGTCTTGTAGTGGTTTGATTCTGGTGTCCCCGATAAACTTAATGTGTTATGAATGCTTAATCACCAGCTGATGACAATTTTGGATTTGGAAACTTGTTGGAGGTGTGTTGTTGGGGATGGGCTTATGGAGATTATAGCCAAATTCCTCTGCCAGCATTTTTAATTGCTCCAGATAGGTAGGGTGCAAACTCACACCATGTCTCTTGCACTATGTGTTCCCACTCAGTGGGTTGATCCTCTCAATGCAAGAATTGTGGGCAAAGGCTGATCAGGGCCCTGCCTTGCTTGCTTGACCTCAGAGGCCTGAGTTAGGTAAACACCAGCCTGCCCCAGCATTAGGGACTAGTATGGTCTCAGGAACAGAAAGATTGCCAAGTGTGCACACTGTGCCCACAATTTCAGTTTGGATGGAACTCCTAGGACAAGAGCCCTGTAATTCTTGCCTGATTTAACCCCTAGAGCTCTAGTTCTGATGGTTGTGAGACAACCATCTTGACTAGAAGCCTAATTTTTCCCTAGCATTATATATATATATATATATATATATATATATATATATATATATATATATATATATATATATATATATATATATATAAAATGTTGATTGGCATTACATTATAAGATATGTTAACACAAAAACTTATTTATATGTTACAAAAAACCCCCATCAAAACAAAAACAAAAAGTCTTCAGCTCTTTGTTAGTTAGAGTCACTGATCTCTTAATTCAAAGAGGGATCTCTTGGGAAACAGGAATGTTGGACATGGCGGAGAGTGCCATGGAGTAGAAGAGACTAGGGCAATCATCATACCAAGATAGTTGCCTCTAAAGCCTAACTAGCTGGGTTCTAATCCCTAGTACCCATGTAAAGCCAGATGCTAATGGCACATGCATCTGGAGTTCATTTGCAGTGGCTAGAAGTCCTGGTCCACCCATTCTCATTCTCTCTCTAGTTCTCTCTTTCTGTCTCTCGCTCACTCACTCGCTTTCTCTCTCTCTCTCTCTCTCTCTCTCTCTCTCTCTGTGATTATAACTCTTGGCTTACAAATAAATAAATAAATAAAATAATTTTAATGTTAATTTTAACTGAAAGACATACTGAATTCGTTCTGTGAGACTGAAAACTAGTGTAGTCTTTCACACCCAGCAAACTAATATTATGATCTGGTGCTGTGTTGAAGTAAGGCTATTCAATTCCTGCAGAACGGAAGAAATCCAAATTGGAGCAAAAAATGATTAAAATATAAAGTGGGACAAGATGATACCAGACTATTTGAAAATGAAATTGGAAAAATGATTTTCAGTCAGTTTACCCCATGCCAATGAATCATCTGGGTGTTAAGAAGTACTATAAAAAAGAGTTGCTATAATAATACTAATTAATTATGGTGTGATTTCATGTAATGTAGTTTAAAACCAATTCATGATACTCTTATTATATGTCATACCAAATGTGCAAGAATGCCACAAAGAGGTTTTATAAACTTAGGATTCAATGAACAAGGCAGCTCTTTGTGACACTCTTAATCTATGCCCAGAATAAGTTATGTCCATATTATCATTTTTCTTGCAACCATATGGCCAGCATGCAGAGCTAATGAGGCTTAGAGTGTACACATTCCATGGACATTATTTAAACTCAAAGGAAAATTATTATAAAGGGAAAGGTTTGTAGAACCCAAACTCCTTCTATTACTGAATTAGATCGCTGAAAGGAGCCATGGCTGTCAATGTGCTATGGCAATTATTTCCAGAGCATCAAAAATCACTATAGCAACCAACTGACAAAAAGGTGAAATCCAATATAAACAAGAAAGAAAGCTGTGATGTATATTTACTAGTAATACGTCTAAAACAATAAATAAAATTATCATAACCAGATGTCTTATTATTACCTGGATGTTGCAAAATGTCATTGCTGATGTTCTAGTTAATAAATTAATATATTTCCCAATTTCAAATGCCACGTCTTTCATAGATTTATCAAATTATTATTGTGAAAGTCAAGTGTAAAAATCCAAATAATTTGTTTTTCTTGGAGGCATATTACTTTGCTGTATTATTATAAAAAGGTTTAAAAAAACAACTTGTTTAAAAAGTGATTAAAATTTTTCATCTGATTGTGAGAGATGCTTATTGGTTCCTAACAGAGAGCAAAAAAATGGATCATATTCTGCAAAGTAATTTATTAAGGCAATGAAAAATTTGACCTGTTAACCTAGATCTAAACAGCAGCAGCTACAAACTGTCTTCTATATGTAGTTTAGCGAAGAGCAGGTATTTAGCAGACAAGGTGGACACTTCCCATTTAGCAGTGTTGAACCTGACTCTCCTGCTGCTGCTCTGGGCTGCCAGAGACCGTGATTCCCCTGAAGACATAACAGCAGCTGTAATGTCACCTGTGTATGGAGACAGACTTGAGAGAGGAGAGAATTACATTGACCTCAGGCTAGCTTTGTCTTTCTCTAAGTTTTGCAGAACTGACAGGTTTGAAAAAGAAAATCATCACCTCCTGAAATTGTCTCCTGAGACCCCCAGTGCTTTCCATAGGGCACTGGGTAGCAATCATAAGCATAGAAATATAAAATCCATCAGTGAGAATGTTGTAAGTTCTTTGGTCCTTTCAGATAAATCCAAATTTGACGAAGAAGGATTGACTCAAGAAGAGGTGTGATGACAAGGTGTAAAAATTACAAAATATCCAGTTCATTATCATTTAACCTCTGGGAATCTGTGATCACCATGAAGAGTTCCAAGGAGAGGTCTGTTTAAAGGATAAAGATGACTAAAAGGGATTCATTTTCTGTATGCGATGTAAAGGTTTGCAGCTTTAATATGGGGAGTCAGGAAAGAGTGTGTGTGTGTGTGTGTGTGTGTGTGTGTGTGTGTGTGTGTGTGTGTGTGTGTGTGGTGTATGCAAGTATGGGATGTGTAATTTTAAAATTATTCCTTGGCATATGAAGTTAAAATTAACTAATGTTAACCTGGTCAGAATAAGAAAAGTGAATCAGGGAACATACAGTAGAAATAGAGGAAAGTAATGTCTTTTTTTCATGATCAGCTTTAACTACACAGTACAAAAAAGAATTGAAATAAAAATAATTGTTTGGGGCTAAAGAGATTGCTCAGTGGTTAAAAGTGTTTGCTTGCAGAAGTGATGACCTAGGTTCCATTCACAGGACCACAAAAGCCATTTCACAAAGTAGAGCATCTTTTCCTGACCTGCCCCTTCTCCTCATTCTCTCTCTCTCTCTCTCTCTCTCTCTCTCTCTCTCTCTCTCTCTCTCTCTCTCTCTCTGTCTCTCTCTCTCCTTCCTACACCTTACAAATAAATATCCAATTAAAAAAATAAAAATATAATAATTGCACCATGGTGTTAATTATTTAGTCATCACTGTCAAGTTCACACTGGTTTCAGGACAAAATAAGGGGACATATGATTATATAGATTGTTTAAACCTCTAGGATTCATATTATCTAAGGATATTATGAGCAATAAATTAGAAACATCTGAGAAGGTAATAATTGACAGGCTTTGGAAATCTGTCACATTTTATTAAGGTTATCAACTTTTGACAGTTTACAATTTACAAAGGGATTCTGTTTCAGAATGACATATTTGAATTTTTCACATTAGTATGTGTAAGTGACTTTTATCAATTTGCCATAAATTTGAGTTTCTCAGCAGAATTTACCCATCCGTCTTTGCTGTGAAATTGGGAACAAATTTATTTAAATTACTGGTCTTTTAATTTGCCTCATTCCGTCTCCCGTCAGAGAAGCCTGTTTATTTTCTGGCAGCTGCATATGTTGGCATGATTGATGAGATCTGCTGCAGTCAAGCAAGCAGCCCTGGGTGACCAGTTTACCCTTCCTTGCTAGGGTTCCAGCTGCCAGTTGCCCCCATTCTGTGACAGCTTCTCCTTCTCCTCACCTTGTCATCAAGCCAAGACTGTACACTGTCAGAGCACAGGTAAGCATCTGCCTCCATAATTATTGCCAACAGCTCTCCATTATCAACTGCCAGGGGTCCTTCAAAGCAACGCGGAGTTCTTTCTCTTGACACAGAGACCAAGTGATTTATCCTTCTTTCTTTTTCTCTTTCTTGGTACCCCCATTTCTCTCCTCTCTGTCCCCAACCCACTGGGGACCTAAACATTTTAACCCCAGAGCCCTGTTTGTTGTTATCAATCCTGACAGATCAAATCACTACCCCCAGCAGGATTTCTATGGTAGACGATGCAAGGGCTTTCACTGTAAAAGATAAGGATTCTTTTTCTCATAATTATACTTATATATTTTACTTACGAGGAAAGTTAAAAAAATGCTGTTAAATATTTTATTCTAGCACAGTGTACATTGAATCGCCCTATAAAGGTGAATTATCCTGCAACATCTGTCCTGTCTAAATAGTGACAGCATGGGTGGGCCAAAGCTGAATGAGAGAAAACGGTTTGTAAACAGCAACATTAAATCAAATCGTACTGTTTTGGCTTTTAACTGCGTGATGCTAAAATTTTTATTGCTAAATTATCTTTGGCTGTAACTTAATATTTTATTCAGAGTCCAACAGAATCTAGGAACTGCATGAACTATAAATGAAATGCAGCTCTTACCTTTAAAAGGTACTAAATTTCTACAATATCATGTTAGAGGTTAGATATATTCTGGCAACTAGGCCCAGGAAATATGATACATGATTTTGAAAAAAAAATATGTTTGCTGGTGTGACAATGAATTTGCTTCATAGCTGTTAGAAAAGTCGTTATACTGGGCTTATTAAAATCAAAGGATTTGTAGAAATAATTTAGTTCAAATCTTTGTTGATACTTACAAGCTACAAGATCTTAGAAAGGTTACATCAGAGACAGTAAGTTGACTTACCTTCAAATGGTAATAAGGTAAACCACATTGTGTGGTTTTTCTGAGCAGGGAATATGAAAATACATTGAAATATACATATATATATATATGAACTTCTCAGTATAGTGCGTGACACATAGCTATTGCTATTACTAAGGAGTGATGAAAGGGCTCCTCTTAGCTTCTGAAACAATCATGATCTACATTCTGAGACCCTTGTATCAGTTTGGCTTCATTAACACTTCTGCCCATGAGAATCCATGTAGCACAAAAAGGTGTTGCAGGAGAGCTTTTCCTCCTATGACTTCTTGTGCTAATCAAGACTTTTGTGATTTAGCAAGTAAGGGAAACAATTCTGACTTACTTGAAGTCTTTACCTTTAAAGTAAAGATGAAATTGAGGTTATGCTAGATCTTTCATTTATGGGTTGATTTTCAATTGGTAAACTTGACACATTGTTGGTCTTAACTTCTTGGATGTTCTTTTCCTTTCATGTATAATGATCCCCTCATTAACTACAGCTTGTACTTGCCACTTGACAGTGTTTAGGTTCTATGTTTTGAGAAAATGATTAAATAGTCTCTGTTGGATAGGTTCAAGTGTTCATGAATTTAGCCAGTGACACTACTCCTACTTGTCATGTTTCTTGATAACATGACGATTAAAAATCAATCAAATCATTTAAGGAAAATAGAAAACTAACTGGATTATTATCTTCAATTAAGACTAATAGTACCATGATTTTTCTTATTATAATTAACTGAAACTAGGAAGTTGAACTTTGTATGATTAGGTACACAGACAAACTCACACTCTAACTCAATTTGCACTGATAATATTCCAGGTGCCCAAATATAAATAAGAGGCCAGAGATGAGCCTTCTGTGTTCCACAGCTCACCTTCCCCCAGCTCTGAATCTCAGGAGATAGGCCTAGAGACAAAGGTGTTTGTCCAGATGCTTTAGGCTCCTCACCAGGGTCTGTGGTTGTCCCTCATTTAGCCAAATGGACTGGCAGTTCTCAGAGAAATGCCCACTGGAATGAACCACACAGTCACTGCTGATGGCAAACGTGAAATTTCTGTATAATGAAAATCATCATTGCTTTTTATGTTCTTATTTAGTTATTTATTTTCCCAGGAACATAAATTGCACTCATGACTGTGGCTGTTATTTACTTAGTACATATGCCATACATCAATAATGTCATTTAAAAATATCACCCTACTCACAGTACTGACTTTACTACTTTACCTTGTGGGCCGTTGCTTGAAGAGAATTTAAAGGAAGACAGAAACTAAGGAAACACGAGTATCTGATGGAGTCACAGCATCACTCCAAGCTGGAAGGGTCTGTGGGCACTCTCCGCAGAGGACGGGCCTGTATCCTACAGGATAACAAATGGCTATCACACTTGAGCAAGAAAGCAGAAGGACTGTGTTCTGCTAGATTTGCTGGAAACTTTTATACTAGGAGGCACTGAAGCAGCGCACATGCCAGGGCTCTTGGGTTAAAATGGAAGGATGCGGATACTATTTCCTAAGTAAAAAATGACTGGGAAGGAGTGCAGCCGTTGAAGCAATGATGCATGAAAATGGCAGATGGAAAGCAACGATGAATTGGAAATGTTCTCATATTTTCAATTGGCTTCCCGAGAAAATTATTCAATATTGGTCTCATGTTCCCCTATCTTTGGTGAGTGCATTAACTAGCAGCTATGTATCTTTCCAAGAGATGGAATATATCAAAATTTCTTATGAGTTTAGCATCAAATAATATAGGATAATCTACTACCAAGATTACCGTCCATTGTCTTGCTTTCCATCATCAAATTTATAACAATTCATATGAAGGTATAATATCTTCCTTTGTTTTTTTAAATATATTTTCTTTATTCATTTTCAAGCAGAGAGAGAGAGAGAGAGAGAGAGAGAGAGAGAGAGAGAGAGAGAGAGAGAGAGAGCACACCAGGGCCACCACCTTGTGGGTCTGGTTTATGTGGGTCCTGGGGAATTGAACCAGGGGCCTTAGGCACTGGAGGCAAGTGCCTTCACCACTGAGCCATCTCTCCAGCCCTTCCTTTGTTTTTATAATTTCTGCTATATGCTAAAAGTGGCATATGCCAAATTTATTTAATGAGTGAAATAAGGAAGCTGTATTGACAGTTATTCCTGAGTGCCTTTATCTGCTAACTTCATTGTTATCCTAAATTATAGTGACAACATAAAAATCACATTTTTCAAATTCAAATAATTCTTCTACAATCACAAAATAATCCTAGAATACAGGTTTGAGATAAAAGGTTTGTAGAGCCATGAATTAATTTTTTCTTATGATAATAAAAGAGGTTAAATTATTTAGAGTATAAGAGGTACAATTATTTAGTATTTCATATAATTCACTTAAATGATAACATTATAAATTGAATGGCATTTCCACACAGTCTTTCATTTGTATTTCTAGATAGAGATAAAAATTAAAATTGCTTGTAATTTCAGGTGACTGATTTACGATAGGAACGTTTTCAAAGAGGAAGAAGCAAAATTAGACATGATGATAATAAATACATTTTAGGACTAGAGAGATAGGACCTGAGTTCAATTCTCCAGTGTCCACATAAAACCAGATACACAAGTTGGTGCATGTGTTTGGAGTTCATTTGTAGTGGCTGGAGTTACTGCCGTGGATATTCTCTCTCTCTCTCTCTCTCTCTCTCTCTCTATATATATATATATATATATATATATATATATATATATATATATATATATGCCTCTTCCTCTCTCTATCAAATAAATAAATAATATATTAAAAATAAATAAATACATTTTAATATTTTAGAAATTAAAGTGATTATGTAATTTCAATAACTTACAAAGGTACACTGCCACAAAATATTCTTGGATGTATATAACATTATTTTTGCATTATAGCAATAATTCCTTTCAAAATTTGTACTTTATAAAACACAAAATTATTTCATAAAATAGTTGCTATTATAAAATAAGTAGTATATCTTTTATAACACTGAGGTAATGAGTGAGAATTTATTCTTCTCTTATTCAGTGATTTGCTGCCTATCATTTAATTTCTGTTCTTCAATTTCCACAAAAATAAATGGTTTACTTCATAAAATATATCTTTATATCCTACTATGGATGTTAAATTATATTAGTGTGTTTTTACTGAAATATAAACTAATATCAGTCTCTACTAATCTATATTTTATTAAGTTAAATTATCCCACAGTAGAATTTTAATTTTAGGCATGGAGTAAAAATTATGCATAAATTTCTTTGCTCAGGAGGATTATGAATCCCAGAGGATTAAATTGTGTTTCTTTATAAATTTTGTTCCATGAACATTAGAGTTGCAGTAAAATACCAAGTCAGTCAAGTATCTTGTACCATAATAATTAGGGTAATTTAATTTCCAAGTGCCAATTAAAACATTGGTTTCTATCAATTACCAATTGATTTACCATAAGCTCTTTTACTGTTTTAGTAAATTAGAAGTTAACTGTACAAATAGGCTGGATTTCGGAGAAACTGACAGCTATAGCTTCTAAACTCGAATCAGCCTTCCACGACTACTGAAGATACTTGACCATTTATGACAGAAAATAAATTAGTGTACTGTTTGGAACACTCTGATAATCTCTTCTGGGTTGATACTTGCAATGCAATAGGTGTTTGACTTGCAGGGCCACTATTTAATGTTCACAGCCTAATCTTAAAACATCAGCCTTCTTGTTCTTGATTTCATTTAATCTGCAAAGAGCTTGATACTTCTGATAATATAAAATATCTCATAGGGGGTATAGCTCAGTGGTAGAGCATTTGACTGCATATGAAATATCTCTGTAGGCCACTAGACTAATATCACCTGGTCAGCTGACTGCATTAAAGCTGACAATGACCATAAGATGCCTTTGAAAGAAAAAATCTGACCCAAATCAGGGAGAAAAACAACGTAACAGCCAGGCTTGATGGGCACGCCTTCAGTCCAGGAACACTGCTAGCAATAAGTCAATATCTGCTTCTGAAGGTGGTTTTCTTTCTTCTGAGAATTAAATTCTGATTTAAGTCAGGGTTTAAATGTGAACACATGGATAGTGATATCAGATGAACATGTAGTCTGTGTTCCAGTATTTCCCACCTACTCATACGTGTAGCTGCAATCTGTCAAGAAGTAGAAATTTACACACACACACACACACATATGCATATAAATGCAAAATTGAATATACTTATTTTTAACTCCATATATTGAACTAGGATGAGAATGGATTTTATTCTTCCATTAGGGAAACAATATTTTTATAACACATTGTTTAAAATATTATTAAGATATTACTGAGTCTCATATCACTAAGGAAAACAGGAAAATTTGGTAACTGCTATTGTTTATCAGTTTATATTCTGTATATATGAGATATTCACTCAGGAATTCATCCTATAGTTTCTCATCTAAGTAGAAAGGTATACAAATATGGACCCTCTTTCATTGTCACTGAAGCTGAAGAGCAAGTAAAGCTCTTGTATCCCTGTGGTATACTGAAGCTCATCATGTCTGCGACTCATCTCATCAATTCCCAAGTTTACTCTATTCCATATGCACCTCCCAATAAACACAATAATATCTGAAATGAACAGTGTACTTAGAGGCAAAGTGTAATTTCCTTGGGAGGAATTAATAACTAATATGTGCTAAAGATTATCTTCTAAATGTCTCCTTTTAATATTTTTACTTATTTATTTGCAAGCAGAGTGAGATAGGGAGAAGAGAGACAGGGCCTCAAGCCACTGTAAATAAACTCCAGATGCACGCATCACTTTGTGCACCTGACTTTATATGGGCACTGAGGAATGGAACTTGGGTCATCAGGTTTTGCACGCAAGCACCTTAATCTCAAAGCCATCTCTCCAGCCCTTAAATAGCTTTTAAATCAGCTTCATTTGCAAGGCTTAAAGGGACTGTACTAGATTGAGAGAAGGAAAGAGGAGGAAGTATGGAGAGCTCCCCCCACCATGAGGGAGGTGAGAGGGTTAACTCCCAATCCCTTTCTAAAACTCTTGCTAAAATACTACCAGTGATATATTTTTTTTTTGATATTGGCACGTGTAAAAACATAGACACCTCTTTGCTGACAGAAGTTCAGTTTCCTTAAGCTCTTGGTACTGTGGCTTGACATTTTCATGACTTTGATACTATTGTCCCATCTTTAAAATCACACTGGATATCCATGTGTGATATTCTCTAATACATTTTGTATTTTTGTATTTGGGATTCACAATGTATCTAAAGTTATGAATTTTAAAGTTATGAGTTTCCCTAGTGTGGTAGTTTGTATGAATGCTCCCTAATAGATTCAAAAGTTTACTCAACATCCCCTGGATGTGTAGCCTCAATAAATCCCTTCCTCCCATAACTTTGCCTGGTTTGGAGGTTCATCCCAGCCAGTGTTGCTGACTACAACACCTAGCAAACTGTTACCACTGGATTAAATCCCAGCACCACGGAAAATCTTGACCTGGAGGTACATTTCTGTAATCCAACTACTTGGGAATTGAAGTCACTAGGAATAAAGCTTGAGGCCATCCAAGTACACATGGATTTCTGTGTTTCTACAACTTTGCTCACTTAAACAATTTTTTTTCCTGCCACTTTTCTTTAAACTTTCCGTGTGTGTGTGTGTGTGTGTGTGTGTGTGTGTGTGTGTGTGTGTGAAACTAATTGGCCAAAGGGTAATCTTTTATAACCTGAGCCTGAGGACATAGAAGATATCTAGAAGGCTAGATATCTTGGGTGGAGCTTCTTGAAGGCAGGAACTCATAGCTTCTCCAAAGTTTTCCTGGTGAATTAAACCTAAACATTCAAAACTCAACTGATCTGATCTGATGCAAACTCATGAGAGGAACTCATGATCTGTCTTAAGATCTAACAACCCATAGCTTTGATTGCCTGAGGCTTAAAAAAGCTGTTGGTACAGTCATTTTGGGAGAGTGCATTCCCCTGACCCCTCTTGAGATTATATTCTGTGTGTTGTGTGTGTTCATTTTGCATTGATCCAAGCACTGCTGGACAGTGTGTCCACTGCTTGGGAAGAAGAAGCAGTAAGATCAGAAGTTCAAGGTATAAAGTTTGCTGCCATCCTAGGTCACATGCAGCCCAGTCTGTGTTTCCATGCTTTTGTACATTCACACCATTTTTTTTTTTCTGGCATGTTTCCTTTACCCTTTTCGAGTGGGGTGGGGCATAGGAGTGTGAGTGCAAGTATGCCATAGTGCATGCGTAGAGATCACAGGACAACTCTGTGTGTTGGTCCTTGGTCCTCACCATTCCCTTTGTTTGTGGCAGGCTCTCTCCTTGTCCACCTTTGCAAAACCTAGGCTAGATGGCTGATGCCCAGGAATTTCCAGGGATTTTCCTGTCTCACTCTAAACCTGTGGGGATTACAGAAACTAGTGTCATGGCATGGGGTTTCTGGGGGTTTAAACCAAGGAACTCACACTAGTGTGGCCATTACGGTTTCTTTCTTTTTTTAAAATATTTTTTTTATTTATTTGACAGAGAGAGAGAGAGAGAGAGAAAGAGAGAGAGAGAGAGAGAGAGAGAGAGAGAGAGAGAGAGAGAGAGAGAGAGAGAGAGGATATGGATGTTAGGGCCTCCAGCCACTACAAGCTCCAGACACATGTGCCTGTGCATCAGGCTATATGTGGGCACTGGGGAATCGAACTCTGCTCCGTCTGCTTTGCAGGCAAACACCTTAACCGCTGAGCCATCTCTTGAGCCCGCCATTACGTTTTCTTTCTGAACTTTTGTTTTAGTACTCAGCTAATTTGTAATTTGGTGATCCTTCAATGCCCTAAAACCCTTTGGCAAGTTTACTAGAGATCTCTCTCCACTGTTTAGAGAACATCTAGACAAATCACCTCAGAGATAACAAGGGAAAAATAATATAGTAGAAAAAAAAAACAAAAATCTCAGTGGTTCAGGAAATTTTAGAATAGAATATGCTTTTAGTGCATTGAAGAGAATAAGAGAGAATCTTATGAAAATAGAATTACTGGAAATTTATGAGCCTATCAAATTTGATGGTTTGATTTGTTTACTCATAAGACCTCTTAATTTCAGGCTTTAAGATTGCTACAAACTTCTCGTAGGAAAGAAAATCTATGTTAGTGTGATGGATTTTAAATAGGCATAATTGTAATTACCTGGGACCTAATTAAGAGAAAATCATTTTCTCCTGTCCAGTCAGTAAGCCATCGTTCTCTCCCTAATAAACAGCCCTCATTACCTGGGGGACAGATGTGGAATGGATCCATTCCGAAAGCTTTATCCAGTACTCCCATCCTGTCCTTCTGAAACTCTTACACATTCTGGCTGAATCTTTCCTGCTTCTCAAGTCTGCATCAAGTAAACAAACATAATGCTTAATCCTTAGAGCATAAACTACACATGTGCATTCCTAGTGTTTTCAGTTCAGCAGGAACCAGAGACTTTATTCTTTGCTTTTATTTCCGTCACCTCCGATTTGATTATTTGTCCTGTGGTAGTAGATCAATTGCGGGTCGATCATAGCTCAAGTATGATCCATCATTCTGAACCTCCCAACCTAATCTGCATACAAGTTACAGTATACGTGGCAATGACATGGAGATCACATTGCCTATTTGCTACATTAGTCACATTCTGAGTACTTCTTCTCCTTGTTGGCCTTAGAGAGTCTCAGGATCTGTGTGTCATTTAAGAAGCTCTTAGAAGAGTCACCCTGCTTTTCCCATAATATTGGACAGAATGTGAAATTGCAATAACTCAAATGCAAATATGTATGTATCAACCTGAGTCAAATTTGTATGTGTATTAATAATCTTGGAATATTTAGGTTGCCAATTATCTTCTAAACATACATTGAAAATTTAAAATAAGTAAAAATTAATTAACTCAAAATTAAATAATTGTATATTGGAAAAAGTTTCCTACCCAAGATTCAACTTGTATGTCATTCAAAACATACAAATTGAAAGAAAATACTTAACATTTATATGTACTAATGATTCATCTTGAAAAGATGAAAAATATGGAGTTTTAACAAATAACCCATCATGTGATTTTTATAAAACCTTACATAACTGCATGCAAGATAACTTGTTATGTTCCAATTAGATGTTAGAAATATTTTAATGCAAGAATTCTGGTAGAATCCTGATTAATGATACCTATATAAAAATTTAAGAGATAAATCACTCCCCCTTATTTCTACACAATTATACTAGCTACAGCTAGAAACTAAGGATTCACTCATTAATAAAATACTGAAATTATTGATGGAATAAAAGGACTTACACCTTCTGCACTTGCACTGAGATCTTATCCTTTATAAACTTCCCATAAAGGCTTCTTTTTCCTTTGTGTTCCTTGCTCCTCACTATCATGATTCATAAAAGTATGTGTGATGGGGATAATTACTCCTAGACTCATGTGTCCTTCATTTTACTGCACATTGAAAACATTCAGTCTATAACACGTTCAGAATGACTTCCTTTTCCTTGAAATAACTACCAATTCAACAAGGTGTTTATTGGTGGCAACATGATCAATTAACACCATCCCTCAGGACTCACACTGCTATGATGAACAGATTCTGCTATGGAAGAAACATTCCTGGCAATAAAATTATACTCTCTTTTCAGAGCCATTACCTTCAGCAATTAAATCTTTTAAAAGTAGAAACCATATTCTTGAAAGGTGTTAAGAGAGTAGGTTTTATGAAGTTGCCAGAAATAAAAGGCAAGTATTTGAGGCAATGCCCACGAAAATTGGCTTAAACTGGTCACTCCCTGTGCACTGGAATTTCAAAACATCATGAGATACAACTGATATGCAAACTTCTTGTCAATTGCACCTTGAGCATACAAGAAAAAGACAAATGGATTAAAGAGATATTTCTTCAGCTGAGAGATACTTTGAAGTTTATTTAAAAACTGGGCAAGGTGGCACAAGTTTTTAATCTCAGCATTCCGGAGTGAGAGGTAGGTGAATTGCTGTAAATTTGAGGCCACCCTGAAACTACACAGTGAATTTAAGTTGTCAGAATAACCTCGCTCTTTTGCGTACAGTTTGTTTTTTAGTTTGAAAAAAAACATTTGAGACTTGTTTGTGACCTCCATTATTGTATAAAACTAGATTGATTTTTTTCAGAGTAATTGTTACGTGCAAACACTAAACCTCTTTTTATTAATGAATGAAAAATCCCCAGTGAAGACCAACAAAGCCCTGGAGTAAATTAAAGGAGGAACCATAAGAAAACGTATGCACCTGTACTTTGAGCCACTGAACTACAGTGAATAGCCTAAGCTCTGTTCACGATAGGGTCAGAAAGAAAATTCCCCCCCCCTTTACCATCACAGACTGTACACAATAAATATTTCAATCAACACGCTATACAAAATGTAAATGTGGACAAGAATAAAATAGGGGCTGCATAGAGCTCAACAGTGGACTTCTGACACCCTCAACCGAAGATGGAAGAGGGGCTGAAAGAATATAAAAACCCCTAGTGAGAGGGTGTACTGTGAGGTACTGTCTTCCCAGGCCAGTCCCAAGTATGTGTGTATGACTCATTCCCTTACTGAGGGCTCTCAGTAGAATGTGGGTGGGAGAGAAGGGCAACAGAGAGGAATATGTTGAAAATATGAACAATATACAGCTTGTTGATATATTAAAGTTCCCATTAAAAATTAAAAAAAATAAAAACTTTTTCTGTTGGAATCCTCACATAATATTTCTGAGAAGAGGAAGGAGGCAAGTCTTCCTTGAGAATATTTAACATTTGTTAAAATTTTATAGTCTACCTTGTATGAAATACTAAGCGAATCAAAACCTTTAGGAAATGGAAACCCTACACACTGAGAATTTAATTGTGGTCCTCTAGATCCCACAGTGGTACTGCCAAGTGTGGGGCATGCAAATGAGAATGTTAGAAAGCTATAAATTAATCGAAACATCTTCAAAGTCGACATCCAACTATTAGAAATCATCATTTTAAAACTAGAGTAACTATGATGCATGCCAGCATTTCAAATAAGCAGTGAAAGAAAAAAAAAATCCCGAATACACTATGCACATTTTTCTTTTTAGTCATTCACTTTTAAATATTATCAACTGTCACTTTAAACAAGAGTTTAGATTATATCTTCTGTTAAAAATCACAGTTTTACCATTTATTGTTTCAAATGGGTGATTACTATGAGTACCTAGTTATTTATACACATCTAACAAAGACTTCATCCTCTGACAAGTGGGACAGATTACCTCCATTCTCTCCATCAAAGCCTAGTCAGTGATCTGAGGGCACACACACTCTCAGATAAAACAGGTGAGTGCCCAACCCTAGCCTTGGAGCACTACCGAAGAATAGGATCAATCTTATTAACAGCCTTTTAACCTCTGGACATTTTGTGAGGTTAAATGAGGTGATATATAATGCATATAGTTTACCTGGCTCCTGACATGTTTCTTATTAATTATGAAATTAAGTTCATAATATTTATGATCCATCAGAAAGTATATGGTATGATCTGATAGAAAGGTTTCTTACATAAACTTTAAATTTAAATTAATCAAAATTATACTAAAATATTATATTGCATACCTCTGCCTGAATTTTAATACCTCTGAAAAGGCAAATGTGTTTATCACTACTTAAACACGTTTTATATTATTTTTGAAATTTAGAAAAGAAATATATACTTCACAAAACACAGATTAAATAACTTGTATGGGAAAAACAGATAAGTAAACTTATTATAAGAAATGTCTGTGTATATGTTTGCATGCTCATTGTTCTGTTATTCCCTTCCAAGAGCCAGGAGAGACACAAGTCCCCACAGCATGTTTGAGGTGGCAATGGCCCTTCAAAAAATGCCCATTTTGCGATTGTATTTCCAATGAATTTCAGCTTGACTTTATTCATAATTGCTAGTTATCACCACAATTTATCAATGATTACTATAATTACTTTATTCATAATTAGGGCACCAAAAGCCAAATTAACATCTCATTTAAAGGCTAAGATTGGATGAAACCCAATTTTCAAGCTGAGCCCTAAAAATAAATGTTAAATATCAAAATGATTGCTGGTATGTCAAGTGCTTTTGTCAGATGAAGTTATTGAAGGACCTAAGGAGCAGATTTGACAATGGTTTAAGGAGATGTCCAATGGTGTCCTATGTATACTCTATATATTCTTGCATTACTATGTAGGAATTATTCCCTAATTTGTCTTTATTATTATTTGAAAATACTTTAAACAATGATCGTTAATTTTCACTTCTTATACTTACATCTTTAAACTTACTGAGTTATGTGAAAGTCATTATTGTAGTAGCTTTGGTTATTGTTCTTGATTATCTCATTTTCGTTTATTCAACAAAAATGTTTGAACTATAAATAACTTCAAAAATGGTGCTGGACAAATTGGATAAATACTTTCAAAATAAATAGAACAACTCTCACCATTCACAAAAATCAACTCTAAATAGACCAAAGACAACAACATAAAACCTGACACTCTGAATATGCTGGAAGAAAAAATAGGAGGAACTATCTACAAGTTAGGAGTATGGAAAAACTTCCTGAACAAAAACCTCTAGTAGCCTAGGAAGTGCAACAATCATTTAAACAATGGGATCTCATCATGGTTAAAAACTAACAAACAAATAAACATACCATACTCAGAGCCAATATACCACCACCAAACTGGGAGATAATTCTTGCCAGCTATAACACAGACAGGGGTCTAATATCTAGAACTTACAAAGAAGTCAAAAAATAAAAATAAAAAAAATAAACAGCCCTCTCATAAAGGATGCATTGATCTCAACAGAGAATTCAAAGAGGAGGAAACACAAATGGTCAATTCTCATTTAAGAAAGTGTTCATTATCCTTAATCAGGGAACTACAAATCAAAATTACAAAGAGATTAAACCTTATTCCAGTCAGAATGACAATTATTAAAAAATTCCAACAACAATATGCAGGGAAAAAGGAACCCTCACTCACTGCTGGTGAGATTGCAAACTTGTAAAACAACTATGGAAAGCAGTGTGGAGGCTCCTGAAGAGAATAGATATAGAGGTACTAATGGATCCAGCTATCCATTTACAAGGCATCTACCCTTGAGTTGTCATGCCTCAAAACAGAGACATTGCTCAACCATGTATATTGCAGCTGAATTCATAATAACTAGGAATATAATCAACCCAAATGCCCATCCCTGGACAAATGGATACCAAGTTGTGGTACATTTCCACTATGGAATTCTACACAGCTGAAAGGAAACATGACAATGACATTTAAAGAAAGGTGGATGGACATGGAGCCGATCATACTTACCTTGCCGCATATTCTCTCTCATATGTAATTCCTAACCAGGGTAAGCTTAAACTCTAAGCAAGACTGATAGATGAACTGGGAGACTGTAAAAGGGGTGGAAGGAATGGGGGGATGGGAGGGTGGAAGACCTTATATGTGGTACCCTGCTGATGAGGCATGGAGGAAGTAGGGTTTTGCTGAGTCTGGCAGGCTTCTGGGACAGTCTCCTTCTGAAGGAAGTTGAGGCAAAGTCCGGGGGCCCCTGTAAATCTTAGCAATCCTGAAAACTCCAAAGCCCCTAGGCAGGCCACAGCTGTCCCCAAGATAAGATAAGCAGATCAAAGCCTAACTTA
>PVHP010032506.1:0-20267 GCA_004024765.1 Zapus hudsonius | reverse complement strand
TTTTTTTTTTTTTTTTTTTCTTTTTTTTTTTTTTTTTTTTTTTTTTTTTTTGGTTTTTCGAGGTAGGGTCTCACTCTAGCCCAGGCTGACCTGGAATTCTCTCTGTAGTCTCAGGCTGGCCTTGAACTCACGGCGATCCTCCTACCTCTGCCTCCCGAGTGCTGGGATTAAAGGCGTGAGCCACCACGCCCGGCTCAGCTCAACTCTTAAGTCCCCACAGCTTTCAATTGAGCCATAATACCAAAAATAACCCGTAATAGCACAGAACATTCACAATGCAAAACATGAGGCACAGCAAAATCAGATTGACCAATACAAGATTTAAAACAAACAGGGCACCATCAATCTTTAACTCCAAGTTCAATGTTTCTAACCAATAACACAAGTCTCTTGGAGATTCAATTCCACCCCCCCATCTCAGCTACTCACAGTCCCGGAAAACGTCATCCGGTGCTGGTAGCTCGCCTTGGCACACATCCATAGTCCTGGAATTCTTTGGGTCTCCATTGCAACCCACAGTTCATTCTCATGGCTCCATTGGGCTCCATGCAGGCAACCATGCACACCTGCTTCACATACCAATGGCCATTTTTCAAAAACAAAACTGTGTTGCAAATCCAATGACCCTCTCTTTCTAACCAATCTCCATTCCACAGAACCAGGTGGGCTACCAATTTGTTAATCCAGGGGGGATCAAAGCATTCAGGCCCCTTCTGCATTCTTCCTGTTGTTCCAATGCAGACCAGCTGACTGAATCTCAATGGTTGTCATCTCTCAAACAATTGCAGGTGAACGGGCAGCAGTTTCGACCCAAAGATCTTTCTTTCTGTGCCATCTCCATCTGCTCACACCAGTCCATCTTTACGTCAAGCAACCCTGCACAGGTTCCCAGGACATAGGCAGGCAGAACGCAGTAAGCCTCTCATGCAAACTGCTTCTGGCACAATCCTGACAAAGTTCTTTCTCACCCTCGTAAGCCAAACCTCACAGTCCATAGTTCTCATTACATTCAGGTCTTTCAACTCTGACTAAAATGATCCATGAAGCTGTACTCAACAACACTGCAAGGCATCTCTTAGGTCAAGATTTCCAATCCTTCCACATTCCTCCTGATCACTTTCCAGAAGACCAAAGCCACAAGATGAGGGTTCTAGCAGCAACAAATGACCCCACATCCTGGTACCAAAACTGTTGTAGTCACCTTTCTAGTTGCTGTGCAGAAAGAACCCAAACAGGGCTAGAGAGATGGCTCAGCGGTTAAGACACTTGCCTCCAGCGCCTAAGGCCCCAGGTTCAATTCCCCATGACCCACATATGCCAGACCCACAAGGTGGTGGCCCTGGTGCGAGCTCCCCCCCCTCTGTATTTCTCTGCTTGAAAATGAATAAATAAAATATTAAAAAAAGAACCTAAACAAAAGCGGCTTGTGGAGGAATAGGTTTATTTGGCTTACGAACTCAAGGGGAGACTCCATCCTGGCAGTGAAAACGATGGCATGAGCAGAGGGCTGGACATCACCTCCGCCACAGCACTGCAAACAGCTGCAGGAAGGTGTGCTAAACTCTAGCAAGGGAAAGCTGCTTTATAATCCCCATAAGCCCGCCCCCAACAACACAGCTCCATCGAGATTGAAAAATCTAAACTGTCATCAGCTGAGGATCAATTACCCAGAACACATTCATTTGTTTGTGGGGGACACCTGGATCAAACCATGACAGGCATCTTACTACATGCATCACTTTGTGCATCTAGCTTTATATGGGTACTGGGGAATTGAACCTGGGTCTTCAGGCTTTGCAGCAAGTATCTTTAACCACTGAGCAATCTCTCCAGCCTTGACTGTGTTCTTAAAGATTGTGACAGGAACTGGAAACTGAGGAACTAGAGCAAAGATGCCCCAACCCTTCCATTCCTTCTTAAGAAAATGTATATTCTCATGTACAGTCTGCCAAATTGCTCATGAGGAGATGAGGGGCCTCATCGTTAGAATCCTGAAGGGAGTGGGAGGTAATCCTGCACAGATAGACATGATGGTGCATACCTCTAATCCAAGCATTTGGGAGTCTGGCCAGCCTGGGCTACACAATAAGTTCAAGGACAGCCTGACCTAGATGGTGAGACCTGTTACAAAAATAAATGAATGTATGAGTAAAGTATTAAATAATATAGTTGTATTTATAATATTAATAAAAAGAGTCAAATGCTGTTGGGGTCTGGATGCTCAGTAGTAGAGTACTTGCCTAGTATGTGAGAGGCCTTGGATTCCATCCCAATACTGGGTAGAAAATAAAGTAAAATACTTAGGAATAAATTTTACCAAAAGGGGTTGTAAAAATGTCTCAGCAGGGGCTGGAGCGATGGCTCAATAGTTAAGGCACTTGTCTTCAAAGCCTAAGGACCTGGGTTCGATTCCCCAGCATCCACATAAAGCCAAATACATTGGCCAGAAGAACCTGGCTGAATACTAGGCTATCCATGGTCCCCTGTTACAAGGACTGATCCAGATGACCCATGGAGGAGGTTATCCAGCAGTTTGGGGAGAGGGGGCAGCGGGGAATTGGGGATAACAACTCATTGTTTGCCCACTAAATATTGTAACTCATTATGGACAATAAAAAAAAGCCAGATGCATAAAGTGATGCATGCACTTAGAGCTTATTTGCTGGAGGCTCCGGGTACCCATTCTCTCTGTCCCTCTTCTCTCTCTCTTTCTCTTTCTCTCTGCTTACAAATAAATAAATAAAAATATTTTTTAAGGGCTGGAGAGATGGCTTAGCGGTTAAGACACTTGCCTCCAGTGCCTAAGGCCCCAGGTTCAATTTCCCAGGTCCCACATAAGCCAGACCCACAAGGTGGTGGCCCTGGTTCTCTCTCTCTCTCTCTCTCTCTCTCTCTCTCTCTCTCTCTCTCTCTCTCTCTCTCTCTGCTTGAAAATTAATAAATAAAATATTTTTAAAAAAATAAATAAAAATATTTTTAAGAAAAAATGTCTCAGCAAAGCCAGGTGTGGTGGTGCATGCCTTTAATCTCAGTACTAGGGAGGCTGAGGTAGGAGGATCACTGAGAGTTCGAGGCCAGCCTTAAACTACATAGTGAATTCCAGATCAGCCTGGGCTAGAGAGAGACCCTACCTTGGAAAAAAAAAAAAAAAAGTCTCAGCAGTTAAAGGTGCTTGCTTACAAAGCCTGATTTGCCCATGTTCAATTCCCCAGTACCCATAAAGCCAAATGCACAAAGTTAAAGTAGCACATGCATCTGGAATTAGTTTGCAGCAGTAGTAGGCCCTGGCTGTCCCCTCCCTCCCCTCTTCTCCCCCCTCTCTCCTCTCTTTCTGTTTGCAAATAAAATAAAAATAAAAATAATTTTTAAAAGCTTCTATACATCAGAGGAGACTCAAAAGAGTGAATAAAAACCCATACAAATTACATACTTCATAAAGAGAGCTAGGGAAATAGCTCCATTAATAAAGTATATGCCTCACAAGCATAAGTACCTGAGTTTGATTCCCTAATACCCCACCACACACACACACAAATGCCAATGGTGGCGCTATGTACCTATCATCCCAGTGCTGGGGAGGCAGAAATCTGAGGAACCCCAAGATTCACTGGTTAACCAATATAGCCTAATTGGAAATCTCCAGGACAGTGAGAGACAGGCCCTGTCTCAAGAAAAGGTGATTGGCTTTTCTCAGGATGACATCAGTATCCTTGGCCTTAGTGTGCACATGCATATTTTGTAAAAATCATATTTAAAAGTTAAAAAACTCATGCCTTTAATCCCAGCACTCGGGAGGCAGAGGTAGGATTGCCATGAGTTCAAGGCTACCCTGAGACTACATAGTGAATTCCAAGTCAGCCTTGACTAGAGCGAGACCCTACCTCGAAAAACAAAAAAAAAAAGTTAAAAAACTCAGGGCTGAAGAGGTTAAGGTGCTTGCCTACGAAGTCTAAGGACCCAGGTTCCATTCTCTGTGCCCCCATAAAGCCAGATGCACAAAGTGGCACATGTATCTGGAGTTCATTTGCAGTGACTAGAGGCCCTAGTGTACCCATTCTCTCTTTTTGTTTCTCTGGTCTGACTCTGCTTGCAAATAAATAAATAAATAAAATATTTATTTTTTTTTAAATCACATTTTATTTGGTTAAAGTGGTACATGCCTTAATCCTAGCACTTTGGGAAGTAGAAACAGAAAAATCAAAAGTTAAAAGGCATCCTTGAAGCTGGGCATGGTGGCGCACGCCTTTAATCCCAGCACTCAGGAGGCAGAGGTAGGAGGATCACCATGAGTTCAAGGTCACCCTGAGACTACATAATGAATTCCAGGTCAGCCTGGGCTAGAGTGAGACCCTGCCTCGAAAAACCAAAAAATAAAAAATTAAAAAGGCATCCTTGACTATAAAGGGAATTTGAAGCCAGCCTGGGCTATATAAGAACTTATTTTAAGTCACTGGGTGTGGTTGGCACAAACCTTTAATTTCAGCACTTGGAAGGCTGAAAATTGCCATGAGTTTGAGGCCAGCCTGGGACTACAAGAGTGAATTCCAGGTTAGCCTGTGCTAGTTTGAAAACCAATAACATAAAAATAAATAAATAAATAAAGAGGAACCTATTTTAAGTCTTCCCTTCCCAAATAGTATTAATAACTTAGAAGGAATTTTGTGATGACATTTTGATTTTTTTTTTCCAGATAGGGTCTCACTGTAGCCCAAGCTGACTTGGAATTAACTCTATAGTCCAGGCTGGCCTTGAACTCACCCACTGGGTTCCTCCTATATCTGTCTATTGAGTGTTGGGATTAAAAGTGTACGATGTCATGCCCAGTGAAAATGACATTTTTAATTTAGGAAACCCCTGAACTATAGTTTTATATTTATATATATATATATATATATATATATGCCTATAGTCCTGTTTGGGAAATTGAGGATTGTGAGTTTAAGGCTAGCATGGGTCTTTAGTGAGACCCTTCCCTTTCTGCTGGAAATTAGAAAACACATCTGTTACTGAATCCTGTTAACCACTTAATATGAAAATAGTTGCAAAGACATTGATCCTGTGTGTTCCGACATTAGTTGTGAGAGCTGAAATCGTGAAAATGGCTTCACTTACTAATGTTCCTCTTTTTTCTCTTTAGGATTCCACCAGTATAGTGGCTGCTCTTCTCATAGACTTCAGAAGCTCATTACTTCCTCATCTCCCAGTTCAGTTCCATGGATCAAGCAATTTTCTGATGATTGCCCTTTTCCCCAAATCAAAGATTTATCAAGCATTTTACTCAGAGGTAATATTTGTTACCATCCAGCGAATCAGCTGCTACCTTTATTTCTCTTAGAAATTTAGGTGGTAAGACAGGGTCTTGGAACTAACAGTGATTAAAGTGTGACTTGAACCTGGAATTGTAATTCCAGCACTTGAGAGATAAAGGTCAAGAGGATCAGCATTTCAAGGTCAACCCTGATTACTCAGCAAGTTCAAGACAAGCCTGGGCCTGCCTCAAAAACAAACAAAAAAGCTGGATGCTTTAATCCCAACACTGGGAGATAGGAGGATCACTGAATTTGAGGCCAGCTTGTGCTAGAGTGAAACCCCACTAATGCAGGATTTTGGGGGTCAGGGGTCCCCCAGATTTATGGACCCCAAATTTTGGGATCATTCCTAATCTTTAATGAAGAATAATAAAGACAGATTCAATAAGGATAAATTATAGCCGGGCGTGGTAGCACATGCCTTTAATCCCAGCACTCGGGAAGCAGAGGTAGGAGGGTCACCACGAGTTCGAGGCCAGCCTGAGACTACAGAGTGACTTCCAGGTCAGCCTGGACTAAAGTGAAACCCTACCTTGAAAAAAAACAACAAAAAAAAGGATAAATTATGAATTATTTAATTTATTTGAGGAGAAATCACAAACTGTGGAGTTTATTTAAAGGGAATTGGGATCTGATAAGGAAGGCCAAAACATGCTTTTATGTGGAAAGCATAAAAGAAAAAAGAAAGGTGGAAGTTTAGGGAGAATCCACACAGGATAATGAAAGCTGGAAGCAAGAGGTTCCCAGGAAGTGAAGAGCCAAGAAGGTAGAAAGAGGGCCACTACTTTTATAGTGTTTGATTCAGGTAGCCAGGGGAAAATGTGATTGGTTAATAAATCTGGAGAATGGATCCCAGAGTCAGCCCACACCTGAGTCAGCTGGGGTCATATAGCATGATAGATTGGACACCAGAGGTGTTGTAGATAGTCTCTGTCAGACACAGAGTTCTAGTTCGGCCAGGAGTTCCTGTGCCAGGATGAAATAGCATGTGGAGTGGCATCTCCTGATTACCTCGGGGCCTTAGTCCCTAACTGAAACTGCCTAAATAAGCTGTCTTTCTCTTATTCTCCTTCACTACCTTGACAAAAACAAAAAACAGTAAATGGGGGTGGGGAGATAGCTAAATAAAGAATTTACTGTGTAAATGTGAGGACCAGAGATTAGATCCCTACCACCCACATAAATGCTGGGAAGGCATGGCAGCCACCTATAATCTGGGAGGCAAACACTGGGGCTAGCTGGCTACCTAAAATAGCCAAATAGGCTAGTTCTAGGTCCAAGGGAGACCCTGCCTCAGTAAATAAAGTGGACCTCCAACATCCACATCTGGTGCCCACAAGCATGTATACCCACAAACATGAACACACATACTTCCACATGCAAAAACAAAAGTAAACGAATAAAGTGAGAGTTGGAGGATTTATAGGGATAGGTGGGTGAGTACTTTGATGATAATCTCTTTGGGTTCTTTCTTTCTTTCAAGGGGAGTTTCGAGGTAGGGTCTTACTCTAGCCCAGGCTGACCTGGAATTCACTATGTAGTCTCAGGGTAGCCTCCAACTCACAGTGATCCTCCTGCCTCTGCCTCCTGAGTGCTGGGACTAAAGGTGTGTGTCATCACGCCGGGCCTCTTTGGGTTCTTTTTTTAAAAATATTTTATTTATTCATTTTTCAAGCAGAGAGAGAGAGAGAGAGAGAGCGCGCACCAGGGCCACCACCTTGTGGGTCTGGGTTATGTGGGTACTGGGGAATTGAACTGAGGGCCTTAGGCACTGGAGTCAAGTGCCTTAACCGCTGAGCCATCTCTCCAGCCCCCTCTTTGGGTTCTTGAATGGTACTGTTGTCAGTAAGGAGTGAGAGCCTAAGTAAATGAATAAAAGGGTTTTCAGCAGAGTTTCTTTTTTTTTTTTTTTGGGGGGGGGGTTTCGAGGTAGGGTCTCACTCTAGCCCAGGCTGACCTGGAATTCACTGTAGTCTCAGGGTGGCCTCGAACTCACGGCAATCCTCCTACCTCTTCCTCCCGAGTGCTGGAATTAAAGGCGTGCGCCACCATGCCCGGCTCAGCAGAGTTTCTTATCTGTAATCCCAGTGTTGGGGAAACTGATATGGGAGGAACCCCAGGTCTTGCTGGCTAGCTAGTCTAGCTATCTCAGTAGTGATAGAGGAGGACACCTGACATTAGCCTCTGGCCTCCACCCACATACTCATGCATGTGCACACATATGAGCCTTCAGGCACATGAACACACATACACATATTGTACATATACCACACACATGCATAAGCAAAAATATTTTTTAAAAGAGCTTTCTTCTTTAAGTCCTAATTAGATTTATTTTCTTTTTAGCTATTTAATTGAATAACGAGTTCTACCTTCTGGGCTAGAGCTTTCCTACACTGTGCTCTCCTTCTGTGTGGGTCATAGTCCCTGCTCTTGCAAATGTCCCATGTGGCACACTGCCCATTATACTTGCACATATTGCATAAGGGAAAGAACTTGCCAACAATTATATAGACCAGCACATCTGTAATCCCAGTATTTGGGATTCACTTGAAGGCAGGAGCATTAGGAGTTAAAGGTCATCTTCAGCTACATAGTTTGAGGTCATCCTGTGCTATATGAGATCCTGTATCTAAAAACAGAACAAAACAAAAATATGAACTGCATAAAATTATATGACGTGCTACACAATAGCAAAAGTCAGACTGATGGCTAGACTCATCCTTGGGTGGGTGATAGCAGCAGCTTGTGAAAGGACAGTGTCCATTCTTCAGAGTGGATTCATAGACTGTTAAGGAAAAGGAGGGAGTTGACCTTGGCTGCAGTGTGACTTCTCAGCAGTTTATCTCTCTCCCTTACTGCCTGCTGGGCTCTCCATTGATTGATTGTCCTTTCAATCTGGTAACCTAGAGATAGCCTTTCAGATAGCCCCTCTTTCTCTAGGCGTGAGTTACTTGAACCACTGCCCCCATGGCCTTGCTACCGAGGAAGAGCATGTTCTTATAGCCAGAACAATGTTACCTAATACTTGCCTTGAGCTTCCTGACCTCTGGAAGGGCAGAATCCTTGGCAAGAGGAACTCAGAAAGACATTCTGGCTCTGAAAAAGAGAAGAACAAAATTGCTTCAGGCCTGATTTTTTGAAGCAAACTTGTTTGTTATACTGGTTTTTCTCTGCTCTGACAGTGTAGATTTTCAGCAGTCATCAAATCCCCATGTGGTTTCCATATCCTGTTGTTGAGTTTAAAGTGTTTGCTCAAATTCTGTTTTGTTTAGGTCTTCTCCCCTTGGCAGCAACAGAATAATGCAGGGCTGTCTTTAAAAGTGATCCAGGAAGATGGATTATCTGTGGAACAAAAGAGATTGTAAGTGACAGTCACTGTCTTCAGTGTTTGTGCTTGACTCCCTTGAGCTTAGTGAGTGTGCTCTGTGCAAGATCACGTCCATTATGTAACTGACCGGTCTCGACCTCTGAAAGGGCCAGTAATCTTTTCAGTGTTACCAACTTGCAGGTAGCCAGTCCCATGGGGAAATAAGACAGTGAGAATGATGAAACCTGGGCTGGAGGTGTGGCTCATTTTGTAGAGTGCTTGCCTTGCTGCGTAAACACGCCTAACCTGGCATGGCAGTACAGACCTGTAAACCATGACAGGAGGGTTAGAAAGTCAGGGTTATCTTCTGCTTCATGGGGAGTTCAAGGACTTTCAGGTGGCCTTTCTTTATGGGTATGCCAGTTGTCACCCACTGATACCACATTTTCTTTAAGTCAGTGAAGTGCTTATTTAGAAGTGCTAACTCTGTCACAGGAATCCAGCTTGAAACAGCTATGTAAAATGCTTGTGCTATGGGAAAGTATTAGTCTAATCTGTGAGTTTGTTATTCCTTTGCATGTGTATATATGTGTGTGTCATGCATGATTGTATGCTTGTGTGCACATGTGTATATGAAGCTGAGAGGTTGATATCAGTATCTTCCTCAATTGCTGTGCACCTTTTTAGTTTTTTGTTTTTATTTGTTTCTTTCTTTGTTTTGTGGCAGTGTCTTACACTATCCCAGGCTAAGAACTTAGTTCTGTATCTTCAGACTGGCCTCAAATTTACAGCAATCCTCCTACCTCAGCCTCCTGAGTGCTGGAATTATAGGCATGAGCCATTACACCCCTTTTAACACCAGAGCTCACTAATTCAGCTAGACTAGATAGCCAGCTAGCTTGGATAGTCCTGTCCCTGCTTCTCCAGCATTTGGATTATAGATGTGCACCACCATGCCCAGCTTTTACATGGGTGTTAAGACCCGAACTCAGGTCCTCATGCTTACGTTTCAAGCACTATACCAACTGAGTCGTCTCCCCAGCTCCTAATCTGTGTGAGCTTTTGATATTCTAGGCACTCCAGTGCACAGAAGCTCTTCAGTGCCCTGAACCATCCTACTGGGGAGAAGTGGAACTCTCTGAAGCTGTTCTCTGTCAAAATCCCTGAGCTGGACCGGTGAGTTCTGTGTGTCAGATTTTACATGTTTAATGTTCTGGCATTTCAAATGCCAGAAACCTCAGTGTTGGTCCTTTCTAAACTCCTTTTATTTTATAGCTTCTTAGGGATGCTTAGGGAGTGTGTAGTAGTGACATACTACATAGAATCTCTTTAAAGCTGCTCTTTTTGCTCATAGGTAAGAAGTCAGTCATGTAAGTGGACATAGCAGTCAGGGTGGTAATGGTAACACAGTAACACTATCTCTGTTTTTCCAGGTTTTTCCAGCATTTTGCGGTCAGCAGCATTAGTAAGGAGCCTGTGATTCGGGCCCATCTTCCAGTCCTGCTGCAGCAATCTGAAATCAGCCCTGTTCACAGATTAGAAAATAACAAGGTAGAGGAGCTCACCTTCACAGGAGGACGATCCTGCAAGTCTTCCCATGGCAGGGTCTCCCTCTAGCCCAGGCTGACCTGGAGCTTGCTCTGTAGTCCCAGGCTGGGCTCGAACTCACGATTCTCCTACTTTTACCTCCTGAATGCTAGGATTAAAGGTCATGTATTAATTAACAAAAGGAACTCAAGTGGAATTCCTTTTCTAAGTCTCTCCACCTCCTTGGATACTGATAATGATACATACGAAGCCTGTTCTGTACAAGGATTGTGTCAAGTCAGCTATGGAAGTGATAAACCCTGGCATGTCTTCTCCCTTACTTCTCCAGGTCTTTTAAACTCTTGTTCTGTATTGTCATGCTGTCAGCTCTTTCTGGTTATGACAAGGATATATCTAGCAGTGGTTCACCCAGGTTTATTAATAAAGGAAAAGGGTGCTCATGAGATCTGGGCCTGGCTGGAATCCCCAAGATCAGGTGATACTCTAAACATTGTCCTCCCCAGAGTGGGTTTAATGTGCTCTGCCTTACGCTTCTCTCCTGTTGAACCCCTGTCACCATTTTTTTGTTGTTGTTGTTTGTTTGTTTGTTTGTTTGTTTGTTTGTTTGTTTGGGGTAGGATCTTGCTCTAGCCCAGGCTGACCTGGAATTCACTATGTAGTCTCAGGGTGGCCTGGAACTCACGGCAATCCTCCTACCTCTGCCTCCCAAATGCTGGGATTAAAGGCCTGCGCCACCACGCCCGGCTCCTGTCACCATTCTTTTGAGAGCCGTATGTTAGAGTGGAGTCAAAGAGGGCATCTATTTCTCTATAAATGTAAAAGGCTCTTAGCTGCAAAAGAAAATTGCACTCAACAATTAGAAGCAGCAGTTTTTTCCTTAGGTAAGAGAATAAAAAAACTTGAATGTGCCCACTTATTTTATTTAAAAGGTGCTATAGGAGGGCTGGAGAGATGGTTCAGTGGTAAGGTACTTGCCTATAAAGCAGAAGGGCCTGAGTTTGATTCCCCAGTACCCATGTTAAGCCAGATCCACAAGGTGGCACATGCATCTGGAGTTCGTTTGCAGTGGCTGGAGGCCTTGGAGTGCCCATTCTATCTCTTTCATTCTCTCAAATAAAAAATAAAAATGATTAAAAATAAAAATATTTTTAGCCATGGTGGTGCACGCCTTTAATCCCAGCACTTGGGAGACAGAGGTAGGAGGATCGCAGTGAGTTCGAGACCACCCTGAGACTGCACAGTGAGTTCCAGGTCAGCCTGGGCTAGAGCGAGACCCTACCTCGAAAAAAAAAACAACAACAACAAAAGGTGCTATAGGGGCTGGAAAGATGGCTCAGTAGTTAAGGCACTTGCTTTTAAAAGTGCTTAAAGTGCTGGGCGTGGTGGCGCACGCCTTTAATCCCAGCACTCGGGAGGCAGAAGTAGGAGGATCTTCGTGAGTTCAAGGCCACCCTGAGACTCCATAGTGAATTCCAGGTCAGCCTGGACTAGAGTGAGACCCTACCTCGAAAAACCAAAAAAAAAAAAAAAGAAGGAGAAGGAGGAGGATCACTGAGTTTCAGGCCAGCCTGGGCTTCATTAAGATTGGCTTTAAATTAAAAAAAAAAAAAAAGTAATTCATATTCTAGCAGATGAACACTGACATACTTAGCTTTAGTGTAAGTTCCCTGTGACTAAGCCTGTCTTGTTAAGTCTTATGTATTGTGAAATAAAACATATAGTCCCAATGTTCAGGAAGCTAAGATACGAGGATCACCATAATATAGATAATAAGCCTTGCCATGCACACTGACATCCTCCAATGATTGCATAGTTCATATCCTTTTTTTTTTTTTTTTGGTTTTTCGAGGTAGGGTCTCCCTCTAGTCCAGGCTGATCTGGAATTCACTATGTAGTCTCGGGACGACCTTGAACTCACGGCAATCCTCCTACCTCTGCCTCCCGTGTGCTGGGATTAAAGATGTGTGCCACCACGCCTGGCAGTTCATATCCTTTTCTACTTGACCCTTTTTCTTTCTTTCTTTTTCTTTTTTTTTCCTGAGGTAGGTAGGATCTCACTCTAACTGACCTGGAATTCACTATGTAGTCTCAGGTTGGCTTTGAACTCACAGTATGATCCTCCTACCTCCACCTCCCGAGTGCTGGAATTAAAGGTGTGTACCACCACACCAGGCCCTTTTTAGTAAATTTCTTAATTGGCCTTAGAAATGTACCTGAAGAGACTAAGGCCATACCATTCTGACTGTGCCCTATCTCGTCTGATCTCGGAAGAAATGTACCTGAAGAGGAGTTTATTTCTGTGTGCTAATGTAATGAAGTTGGGACAGTCCAGCTGGTTCATCTTTTCCTTGGGTATCAGACATGCCTCTCATGCTGCGGGAGTTTTGACCCAGTCCAGGCCATGTGTCCCAGAGGGTAGAAGCTGCCATGTGGAAACATCCATAGTTATAACTCTTTTCCTCACCAAGTTTACCACACCAGTGTAGCTGGAGGTAGTTTTGTCTCAGACCTCCTTTCTTTCTGCTCAGTATTTTCCTAAGATATGTTATTGATGCAAATATAACGTCCCTAAATGTTTTCTTTACAAGAGAGGTTTATGGATCTGGAAAGATTGCTCAGTGGTTAAGAGTACTTGCTGACAGCCTAGCTTTAATTCTCCAGTACCCATGTAAAGCCAGATGCAAAGAGTGGTGCATGCCTCTGGAGTTCATTCATAGCGGCAGGAGATCCTGGCATGCCCATACACTGTATCTGTCTCCCTTTTCCTTCCTTTCTTGTTTTGTTTTGTTTTAAGGTAGGGTCTTGCTGGATTAAAATCTAGGCTAGCCGGGCATGGTGGCGCACGCCTTTAATCCCAGCACTCGGGAGGCAGAGGTAGGAGGATTGCTTTGAGTTCAAGGCCACCCTGAGACTACATAGTGAATTCCAGGTCAGCCTGGGCTAGAGTGAGACCCTACCTCGGAAAAAAAAAAAATCTAGGCTAACCTGGAATTCACTATGTAGTTTTAGGGTGGTCTTGAACTCAAATCCTCCTACCTGTGCTTCCCGAGTGCTGGGATTAAAGGTATACACCTGGCCATCTTCTTTCTTAAATAAATAAGGGAAAAAGTATTTTAAAGAAAAAGGGGGGCTGGAGAGATGGTTCAGCAGTTAAGTTGCTTGCCTGTAACACCTAATGACCCAAATTAATTTCCCTGGTGCCCATGTAAAGCCAGATATGAAAATTGCCACATAGATTTGGAGTTCATTTGCAGTGTCTAGAGGCCCTGGTACACCTGTTATCTCTCTGTCTCTCTGCTTGCAAATAAATAAATAAAAATATTTTTCAAAGGAACTTTAACTAGACTTCCTTCCTTAAAAAAAAGGAAAGGTAGCCAGGTGAGGTGGCTCATACCTTTAATCCCAGCACTCAGGAGGCAGAGGTAGGAGGATCACCATGAGTTCGAGGCCACCCTGAGACTACATAGTGAATTCCAGGTCAGCCTGGACTAGAGGGAGACCCTACCTCGGAAAAAAAAAAGTGGGGGGACTAGAGAGATGAATCAGTGGTTAAGGTGCTTGCAAGCAAAGCCTGAGGACCTGGGTTCAGTTCCTAAGTATCCACATAAAGCCAGATGCACAGAGTAGTTTATGCATTTGGTATTTGTTTGAAATGGCAGGAGGCCCTGGTGTCCCCATTCTCTTTCTTTGTGTCTGACTCTCTCTTTCTCTCTTTCTCTCTTTCTCTCTCTCTCTCTCTCTCAAATAAAGAAATCTATGATCTTAGGTAGACTCACTAAATGCATTATATTTTTATTTACTTATTAGAGAGAGAGTGAGTGAGTTACCATGGGTGTGCCAGGGCCTCCTGCCACTGCAAACAAACTCCAAATGCATGGACCACTTTGTATATCTGGCTTTATGTAGATACTGGGGAATTGAACCCAGGCATTGAGACTTTGCAAGCAAGCACTTTTAACTGTTAAGCCATCACTCCAGTCTTTCATTATATTTTAATTGCTGCAA
Source organism: Zapus hudsonius (assembly GCA_004024765.1). Lineage (NCBI taxonomy): Eukaryota > Metazoa > Chordata > Mammalia > Rodentia > Dipodidae > Zapus > Zapus hudsonius. Next base: position 6,095 of record PVHP010032506.1, on the reverse strand, counting down.
CCCCAATATGCTCCATAGAAATTTGAACTATAAAGCTACATTTTATATGGTATTTTCTATGTGCCAAGCACTGTCCTTAAGTACCCACCACACCCAGCCTCTTACATAGGTGATTACTCTCAGTTGAATTGGAAATCCACATGATTTTTTTTTTCCATAGGTAATCATCAGCATTTTAACTGGCCTCCCAGGCTGTCATGCTAATGACCTCTGTGCTTTTCTGGTCACTCTACATAAGGAATATGGCAGGTTCGTATGCCTTTTGCCTTGGCTTTGGAAAAAGGGGTTGTGTTCCTGGCCTGCCCGTGTATAAGAAGACTTTAAATATACTGACATGGATGATATTAGCACAGTAGTCACCCATCCATCAGTTTGCTTAATACACTGTGCTTAGTGCTTCTTGTATGCCGGGCACTACTCTGAGTGTAAGAGAAGACTTTCAGAAACAAAGTAGATAAGAAATCTATGCTTTTGTGAAGCTTACATCATAGTGTAAGAAGACAGTTAACTAGATAAGGAAGACATAGTATATTAGTGAAAAGTGCTCTGGGGGCTGTAGAGATTGCTCAGCAGTTAAGGCACTTTCCTACTAAGCATAACAACCTAGCACTCCTTTAATCTCAGCACTCGGGAGGCAGAGGTAGGAGGATCACCATGAGTTCAAGGCCACCCTGAGACTACATAGTAAATGCCAGGTCAGTCTAGGCTAGAGTGAGACCCTACCTCAAAAAAACAAAACAAAAAAAAAAAAAACCAGAAACAAAATGGGCCTGGTGGTGCACACTTTGAATCCCAGCACTTGGGAGGCAGTGGTAGGAGGATCGCCATGAGATCAAGGCCAGCCTGGGACTACAGAGTGAATGCTAGGTCACAGCCTGTGCTAGAGTGAGAGCCTACATCAAAAAAAGGGGAGGCTACAGAGAAAAGTACAGGAATTACAGGCTAGGAGTGAAATTCCATTTTTAGATTGGATGATGAGGGAAGACCTCACTAGAAGGTGGCATTTGAGCAAAGACCTGAAGGAAATAAGTGAAAAATAATATAGCTTAGTTGGGGCTGGACGTGGTGGCGCACGCCTTTAATGCCAGCACTTAAGAGGCAGAGGTAGGAGGATCACCGGAGTTCAAGGCCACCCTGAGTCTACATAGTGAATTCCAAGTCAGCCCGGACTAGAGTGAGACCCTACCTCAAAAAAAACAAAAAAAAAAGTGGATTCCTGTGAAGATAGAAATAATAAAAGTAAAATATAAATATGAATATATATAAAAAATTTTTAAAAATAATATAGCTTAGTTGGGAAAGTACTTACCTTATGCAGGAAGCCTCAGGTTTGATCCCCAAACATAAACCCTGTGCTGCCTTGGGTTTGCTAGCACAACATGAACTTGGTGTGGTGGTGCGTGTCTATAATTCAAGCATTTGGGAGATAGAGGCAGGAGGGAGTTATTCTTGTCTACATAGCAAATTTAAAGCTAACTGGGCTACAGGAGACCAGAAACCCTGTCAAAAGAAAGGAAGAAGAAGGGAGTGAGGGAGAGAGAGCTGGACAAAGTACATGATAAGTGGAGTGACATTATAGAATAAGAAACTAGCTTCCCAGGCTATCATGCTAATGAACTCTACATAAGGAGTTTGGCAGGTTATTAAGGTTTTTGGCTGAGTATGCCTGGTCAACAGGGCAAGTCAAGGAACTGAAATTGCCTGAAGAGTTAGGTGTTTAGAGTGAGAAGTTGTGGGGCTGGGATACTTTGGAGGTATGGTGGGTAAAATAAGCCTTATTTATCAAGTTCTTAATGGCAAACCAGATCCTCGTGTCTAGTGCTTTTGTTCTGTAAAGATATTTTTCCAAGCCGGGCGTGGTGGCTCACGCCTTTAATCCCAGCACATAGGAGGCAGAGGTAGGAGGATCACCATGAGTTCAAGGCCACCCTGAGACTACATAGTGAATTCCAGGTCAGCCTGGACTAGAGTGAGACCCTACCTCGAAAAACCAAAAAATTTTTTTAAAAAAAGATATTTTTATTGGTTTTTGTTTTAGGATATGATCTTATGTAGCTCAAGCTGGCCTTGGCCTTGAACTTGCTATGTAGCTAAGGATGAGCCTCCTATCTCCATTTCCCAAGTGATGCTGGGACAACAGACATGCACCACTATGTCTGGCTTTTTTTTTTTTTGAGACAAAGTAATGTAGGCTAGCCTGGAACTCACTATGTAGCCCAGGCTGACCTCATTCATGGCAGTCCTTTGCCTCAGCCTTCTGAATACTGGCATTATAGGCATGAGTTATCATGTTTGGCTCTTGTTCTATAAATAGTCTATCTTGACTTTTCCCATTTCTTACTAGCAAGAGTTTTACTGATCACCAGACTAAAGCCATTTTATTGTGTGGTGCTTCAAGAAATCACTACCTGGTCAGGAGTGTTTCCCAGGTCTGAAGCCTATTGGTCAAATGCTTTCCTCTCCTTGTTCCCTATGGCAGGAGGTTTCCTGTTAAAGGCTCCAGTGATAGTGGTTTTGGGATATTGGGCTCCCAGCCCTCTGTCTTTCTCTGTGATTCCAGATTGCTTTCTCCTTTACAAAGTCATGAGCAGAATATCTTTGGGAGTACTGGTCACATGTGACTTCATGGCTAAATGCATAGGACAAGGCCTTTAGATGGCTCTGTGCTAAGATTATTTTCCCATTTCCAGGTGGATGGTGTACCGCCAAATCATGGACAGCTCTGAATGTTTTCATGCTGCCCACTTCCAAAAGTACCTTTCCAGTGCCCTGGAGACCCAAGAGAACCTGTCTGCCCGCCAGTCAGCTTACATCTGCAAGAAGACCAGATTGCTGGTGGTGTTACAAGGGTGAGTGTCAGGCATCTTCTAGGAATAGTTGAGTGAGGCTAATGACCTTGCCAATACTATTACCTTATGTATAGCTTAGAATAAACTCCAAGTGTGCCTGAATAGTTTGACACTATACAGAAAAGATAATAAAAGTCCTGTTGCCACACTGTGGCTTAGGGTAACTGATAGCCACACAAGTTTCAAGTTTGTCTTCTGTATGCTAATTTATCTCCAATGGGTAGAGAATTAAGAAATCTGGTCTCTGGTAATTCCTAGAATAATTGTGTCTAAATCTCTTCCTTTGCCATCAAAATAAGGGAGCTTCATCTGTTTCATGCCTGCCTCTTGTAGAACTTCAGAGGTGGCCCTATACTTTCCAGTCTCCTGCCACCTCCCCCATTTTCCCAATGACTAGCCCAGGAGAGTTTCCTGGAACCCATAGCCAAAAGCATACATAATCCACTTGCATGTGGGATTTTACTTTATGACTAATACAGAACAGGCATGGTAAGCTCCCCAGGTCCTGAGCTCCGTGATCCTGTTGTAAGTATGTACCACTGCTCTAGGAGACCTGTTCTCAAGCCTTCCAGGGAGGACTTCAGGTTCATCACCAGCTGCTCTCTAAGGGGAACATGCTTTATCTAGTCTTGTGGTGGGTGGTTCTCACAAAGTACTTTTCTGCTATGTTGTTTTTTTAAAACTCTATCGATAACTTCCATAATTATAGACAATAAACCATGATAATTCCCTCCCCATCCCCATTTCCTCCCTCTCAAATTAACCCTAATTAGTCTCTCTTTTATTTTGATATCATGTTTGCCTCCAATATACAGGTCTTGTGAGGTTTTATGTAGGTAGTGTCAGGCACTGTGAGGTCATGAATGTCAAGGCAATTTGGTGTCTGGAAGTAGTCATATCCTTCCTTTGGCTGTTACTTTTTTTGTTTTGTTTTTTTCAATGTAGGGTCTTCCTCCAGCCCAGGCTGACCTGGAATTCACTATGCAGTCTCAGGCTGGCCTCTAACTCATGCAAATCCTCCTCTGTCTCCCAAATGCTGGGATTAAAGGTGTGTACCACCATGTTGGGCTTGTGATGACTTTTGAGTCATTCCAGTGGTCACCACCATCTGAAAAGAAAAGCTTCTCTAACCAAAAGTAAAAGTAGGCCGGGTGTGGTGGCGCACGCCTTTAATACCAGCACTCGGGAGGCAGAGGTAGGAGGATCACCATGAGTTCAAGGCCACCCTGAGACTACATAGTGAATTCCAGGTCAGTCTGGGCTAGAGTGAGACCCTACCTCGAAAAACTAAAAAAAAAAAGTAAAAGTAGTATTAATATAAGGGTATAAACAGGGTATAATTAATATAAGGGTATAGGGCTGGAAGGATGGCTCAGAGGTTAAGGCACTTGCCTCCAGTGCCTAAGGCCCCGGGTTCAATTCCCCAGGACCCACATAAGCCAGACCCACAAGGTGGTGGCTCTGGTGCTCTCTCTCACTTTCTCTCTCTGTATCTCTCTGCTTGAAAATGAATAAATAAAATATTTAAAAATATATATAAGGGTATAAACAGGGCATTTGGTGGGTATAATGTATACATTTAGCCAGATAATAGAAGGCATTACTCCCCTAACGCTCATGATCTCCCAACCATAGGCTTTTTTGTTTGTTTTTCAAGGTAGGGTCTTGCTTTAGCCCAGGCTGACCTGGAATTCACTATGAAGTCCAGGATTAAAGGCATGTGCCACCATTCCTGACTCATAAGCTTTTGACTAGGTTTTCAGTACCAGGCATTTATTTCCTCCCTGAAAAGAGAGGGGTGGGTTTCCCCATAACAGATATGCCACTATTGCACCAGTTGGCACATTTGGCCTGTCTGGCTAATTTTAAGACTTGCAATGTTCACTGCTGTTCACCACTGTTGATGACCTCTCTCCCATGGGGCTGCATGCAGGGTAGCTTTTTCCAGCTTTCTGTCAGCTGATCAACAGGGAAGAGGTTTCCAGCTCAGCTCCCAGTGACCTGCAGCCCAAGCATATGAAGTCTTCAGCAATATATGCTGTTTTCTTGTGTTCATGATAATTAAGGATTGCAGTGGACTTGTTGTTTACAATGAAAAATGGGCCCAGGCCAGGCATGGTGGTGTATACCTTTAATCCCAGCACTCAGGAGGAAGAGGTAGGAGGATTGCTGTGAGTTCAAGGCCAGCCTGGAACTAGATTGAATGCCAGGTCAGCCTGGGCTAGAGTGGGACCCTACCTTGAAAAAAAAAAAAACCACAACAACAACAAAACAAAATAGGCCTTCCTCCAAGCTCCTGTTTGAGCTCCTGGTTGTGGTGGAAGGAGTTGGGATGGTGGTTTTGAGGAAGGTGGGACTGTGTACGCATCTTCACGCACTGACCCCACCTGTAACTCCCCTGTTTTCAGTTCTTACTTAGGTCTCGGTATGGCCTTAGGTCATGGAAACTACAGGGAAAGTATCTGCTCTTGGAACCACCTGTTTTCTTCAGCTTTCTATCACTTCTACTGGTCAAAGGATGGGTCAGCTCAGCTCTACCTTTTTCTTTTCCAGAGCTGAGAGTCACTGGGAATGTGGACCTGGTGGGGAATTCGGCAGCTTGCCAATATGCAGCTGAGGTCATTTCCATTTGCCCATTATTTCAGATAGTCTTGTTGATTCCTTGTCTCTCTGGCTGCCCAAGTATGCGAGAGAGAGAGAGAGAGAGAGAGAGAGAGAGAGAGAGAGAGAGAGAGAGAGAGAGAGAGAGAGAGAGAGAGAGATCCTGATTTTGATGCGGGAATTTGGGGTTCTTTCCTAATCTTTAATGAAGAATAATAAAAATGGAACTAAGAAGGACAAATTATGAATTATTGAGTTTATTTGGGGAGAAATCACAGTTTGTGGAGTTTATTTAAAGGGAATTGGGACCTGGAAAGGAAGACTAGAACATTTTTATGTGGAAAATATATTTCAGAAAAGATGGAAGTTAGGGAGAAACTGGACTAGCCACAAGCACATGGAAAGTAAGTTATCAGTTAAGAGAAACTGAAGCTTTTTAAAGAGACGTTAGGATGGAGCTACAGATGTGTGGCATCTGTGGAAAACAGGCTTCCAAGGAAGATCAGAAGGGATTCGAACACGTGGAAGGCACATCTAAAGAGAGGCTAGAAAATACATAGAGAGAAGTTAGAGTGGAGCTATGGGTGTGTGGCACCTATGGGAAAGCAGGCTGCTAAGGAAAGATCAGAAGGGGCTGTGAACCCG
>PVHP010032505.1:9473-20354 GCA_004024765.1 Zapus hudsonius | reverse complement strand
TTCAAGCACACACACAGAGAGAGAGAGAGAGAGAGAGAGAGAGAGAGAGAGAGAGAGAGAGAGAGAATACCATGGCCACCACCTTGTGGGTCTGGCTTATGTGGGTTCTGGGGAATTGAACCCAGGGCCTTAGGCACTGGAGGCAAGTGCCTTAACCGCTGAGCCATCTCTCCAGCCCAAATAAGAAGTGCTTTCTGTGAGGAAGTTTCAACCTGTCACCTCCTGACTCAGATCCTGAATTCTAATCCTGACACAGGAAAAAGTGCCAAAAAGCCACGTTCACAGTGCCACCCATGACAAAGCCCATCTTCATGACCCACAGCCACCAGCATCCCTCTCGGCCTCCCTAAGGCGTTTTAATTTTATTTTATTTTTGTTTGGTTTTTTGAAGTAGGGTCTCACTGCAGCCAGGCTGACCTGGAATTTACTATGTAGTCTCAGGGTGGCCAAGAACTCACTGTGATCTTCCTACCTTGGCTTCCTGAGTGCTGGGATTAAAGGCGAGTGACACCAGGCATGGCTTTTCTAAGGCTTTTTAAATCATTTTATTTATTATGTATGTTTTTAATGTTTATTTATTTTTTAAAATATTTTATTTATTTGAGAGAGAGAGAAAGAGGCAGAGAGAGAATGGGCACACTAGGGCCTCCAGCCATTGCAAATGAACTCTGGACGCAGGTGCCCTCTTGTGCATCTGGCTTTATATGGGCACTGGGGAATTGAACTCTGGTCCTTCTGCATTGCAGACAAACACCTTAACCATTAAGCCATCTCTTCAGCCCTTTAATGTTTATTTTTATTTTTATTTTTTATTTTTGGCTTTTCAAGGCAGGGTCTCACTCCAGCCCAGGCTGACCTGGAATTCACTCTGTAGTCTCAGGGTGGCCTTGAACTCACGGCAATCCTCCTACCTCTGCCTCCAGAGTGCTGGGATTAAAGGTTTGTGCCACCACGCCTGGCTAATGTTTATTTTTAAAGAGAGAGAGTGTTTGTGTGTTTGTGTGTGCCATTGGGTGTGGTGGGCGGTGGCACATGCCTTTAATCCCAGTTCTGGGGAGGCAGAGGTAGGAGGATCAGTTTGAGGCCACTCTGAGACTACATAGTAAATTCCAGGTCAGCCTGAGTTATAATGAGACTCTATCTCAAACCAGAGAGAGAGAGAGAGAGAGAGAGAGAGAGAGAGAGAGAGAGAGAGAGAGAGAGAATGAATAAATTGGCATGACAGGCCTTCTGCCACTGCAAAGGAACTCCAGATACAAGCACTATTTTGTGCATCTGGCTTTACATGGTGCCAGAGATTTAAACCTAGGTTGTCAGGATTTGCAAGCAAGCATATAAGACTTTTATTTATTTATTATTTTTTTTTGAGGTAGGGTCTTGCTCTAGATCAGGTTGTCCTGGAATTCACTCGGTAGCCCAAGCTGCCCTTGAACTCTCAGTGATTCTCTTACCTCACTGCACCTGGTTCTAAAGATTTTTTTTTTGTGTTGGAGAATGGGGTCTCAATGAGGTGCGGATGGGAGAAATGAATTATGAAATATGAGACTTCAGGACATAAAAGGGAAAAGTGACTTGGGCTAGAACGAGACCCTGCCTCAGAAAAAGGGGGGTAGCAAATGCTTGGTTTGTTGACTCACATATGTAATCCAGACACTCAGCAGGATTCTGAGTTTGAGGCCAGACTATAAAGACCCTGTCTCAGAAGAAAAAACAAACAAACAAACACCACCATCACCAACAACAACAAAACAAGCAAAGAACAAACGCAAAGACGCAAAGACTCCTGTAACAGTTTTGTCATGTTGATGAGTCTCAGGAAAATAAGACATTATAGGAATGAGTACTGCTTGCCAATCAAAATCGCCTAGTAGCTAGCTAGGTGGCATTTGCCTTGAGATCCAACACTTAGGAGACAGCCTGGGCTACAGAATGAGTTCCAGTCAGCTTAGGCTAGAGTGAGAACCTGCTTCAAAGCAAATAAACAAACCAATAAAAATCCCTTATATCGGGAGCAGCTAGCAGAGTATCCTGTTTCTTCCCCTTATTTTATTTTTAAAATATTTTCATTTATTTGCAAGCAGAGAGAGACAGACAGAGAGAATGCGCACACCAGGGACTCCTGCCACTGTAAATGAACTTGATGCTGGCACCACTTGGTTCATCTGGCTTTATGTGGGTACTAGGGAACTGAACCCGGGTCCTTAGGCTTTGCAGACAGGTGCCTTAACCACTGAGCAATCTCCCCAGCCCTCTTCCCCTCTTCTTTGCAATTCTGGGAAACAAACCCAGGGCTTGTGCTAGGCAAGCCCTTTACCATTGAATTGTACTCCCACTTCTAGGAGATTATATTTGTTGTCATTTGAAATATTTTTATTTATTTACAAGCAGAGAAAGAAGAGAGACAGAGAATGGGTGCACCAGGGCCTCTGCTGCAAATGGCCTCCAGATGCATGTGCCACTTTATGCACCTGACTCTATGTGGGTACTAGGGAATCAAACTCGGTTGTTGGGCCTTGCAGGTAAGTGCCTTATCTGTTGAGCTCTCTCTCCAGGCCCCTGTTGTTATTATTATTATTTTTTTTTAGGGCCAAACCACTTTTATTTGACTTTTAGGCGGACAGGGGCTGAAGGCACCAACGGAATCTCCCGCGGGGCCGACCTCACCTCCGCGCTCTCCGCGTCGCCGAAAACCCCTGTTGTTATTTTTGAGATAGGGTCTCCTATATAGATCAGAAGGGTCTCAAACTCTCGAATATTCTGCCTCAGGAGTATTGAAATTAAAGTCATGTACCACCAGGCCCTTCAGGAGATTATCTTGCCAGCCATCTTGTGTAAATCCTTTAAGAATACCTCCTAGCCTCTAGAAGGACGCTGGGACCTCTACTGGGGTAGTCTCTCCTGAGACTAGATGGGATTTCCTTTATTCTCTGTGACAGGTCATTGGAGAGTAGCACTCAGTAGCCCTGCTTTGACTTGACTTTATCTTGTATCCTCCTGGTCTGTTTGGCTATGATGAAGGATTTTTTTTTGGGGGGGGAGGGGAAGACAAGGGCTCCTGTAGTTCAGTTTGGCCTAGAATTTACTTATGTAGATGAGTATGACCTTGAACTCCTGATCCTCCTGCCGCAGAGTGCTGGGATTAAAGACATTGCTTATGCTCCCTACCTCCCCTCCCCCCCAGGTAAGCTCTTCCTCTGATCTAGCCCAGGCTGACCTGGAATTCACTATGTAGTCTCAGGCTGGCCTCAAACTCATGGCAGTCCTCCTGCCTCTGCCTCCTAAGTGCTGGGATTAAAGGCATGTGCCACCACACTGAGCCACCTTGTGTTTTCTTTGCCTTCTCTGTGGTGCCCAGCTCTATGCCTCGCATGGTACTCCATCAGAGTATGTTGAATGCATTTGAGCAGTGGTGCTTAGGAGAGCAGAGCTCATCTTCTGGTGTTACCAGGAGGATCTTCCTTCAGTTCATGTGGTGGTGATGGGATATTTGCCCATAGGAGTGGTCGGGAATAGTTCCTTACTTGAGTGGGGGGCAGTGGGTAGAGGACAGCTGGAATATTGGGAAAGTTTTTGTAATTTGTTTGGAATGCTCTGAGTGAGTTAAACTTTATGCAACTGTTTCATCTAGTCATTATGTTATTTGCTTGGTCTTACTCAAAACTTCAGAGCTAGAGGTTGGCATCTGGAACATACCTGGATTTTGGTGGACTGGTTGGCTCTCAGCCTCTGAGTGTCTGGAAATGGGATGAGGGGACCTAGGGTCCTGGATAGTGAGAGACTTCGAGCAACGCTATGACTTTTTCCTAGAAAGGGAACCAGGTATGTTGAGCAAGTTAGACAGGACAGTAAGTATGGGAAGCTCACCCCACCCTCTCTGCTCTGGGTGTTGAAACAGACTGACAGCTTCTGGAGATGGGGGAGGTATGGATATTATGGGATGGCTGGCTGGAAGGGTAGAGGGGGTAGTGGAGAGCAGATGAAGCACTATGGGATGTGACCCTGGGCTGGATTGGCAGTATTATATGTCTAGTGGACCACGGGTTCCTAGATGGAATGTCACTGTGGGACATTTTCCAGTGTTAGGGGAGAGGAGATTTAGATGTCCATCTGTGCGGGACAGTGGGGCTGCTGATCATTAGGAAGGAGTGGTAATTATGTGACCGCGGAGCTTGGGGACTGAGAAGGCTGGGGGTGTGGACCCTAGCCTGCAAGGACTCAGGGCAGCTCCAGGGGGTTGGCTATTATGGGATGTCATCTAGAAAGTGGGAGACTGATTATTATGGCCGAGTGTCCGTTGTAGTCTGAGTGTGTGTGTGTGGGGGGGTGAGTTTCTGACTATTATGGGATATCAAACTGGGGGTGGCCGAAGGGTGATTATTATGGGATATTTGTGGGGGATGGGATGAGTATTATGGGATGTGAGGCTGAAGTGCTGGGAGGGTGTGCTTATTATGGGATGGCCACGGGTAGGGAGGGGTGAGGAGTTATTATGGGATGTTAGCATTAGGGCCAAGAGTGAAGAAGTTGGCAAAGGATGGCTATTATGGGATGTCTGAGGAGGAGGCGCAAGTTTAGTTGTAAAAGGTCTGCAATATTATGTCAGTAGCCCCTGCACATGGATGTACAGAGTGTGAGGGGGCCGGGGTGTGTGTCAGGGGGGTGTCCGTGCGTATTATGGGATGGCCAGGAGGTGGGCGGTTGCCCGGGTGACACGCGCTCGCGCTCGCGCGCGCTCGATGGGGGCGTGGCCAGTGGTTGCCTGAGCGACGAGGGGGCGGGGGTTGCCCGGGAGACCTAGGGAGAAGGGTGGCGGTAGTGGAGGGGGGGTTGGAGTTGGTTGAGGTTATTATGGGCTGTCCGTGGGGGGCGGGGCCTGTGCGGTGGGATTTCCCGGCCGGTGTTTCGGGCCCTTTAAGAGGCGACGCCGGAGCCGGAGCCATTTTCCCCCCTTCGGCCGCGGCGAGGAGGAGCCGGAGCGGGAGTGACACCGGGCCGGACCCAGCGCGACCTGCGGCGGCTCCAGGGTGAGGAGAGCTCGGAGGTCCCGGCCCGACCGGCCCCAAGGGTCATCCCTTCACCTGCCCCTTCTTCCAGCGCCCGGGACCCGCCGACCCCTCGGTGCCCGCCCGGCGCTGGGCCTCCCGGGTCCCGCGTCCCGCTCCGGCGGGCGGGCTTCCCACAATGCTCGGCGCCCGCCCCCCGCCCTGGCTCCCCGGCCCCCCGGGACACGTGGCCCAGCCCCCGGCGCCCCTGCCCGGGACCCCGGGGCGCCCGAGCCTCCACGCCCCCCGCTCCCCGCCGTCCCCGAGGGACGGCCCCGGAGAGCTGCCCGGTCTGGGGACCGGCCTCCCGGGCGCAGGGAGGCGCCCCCCCCCCCGGTGCCCGGTGACCTTGGGACCCCCTGCCCGGCTCACCCTGCCGGTCCAGCCCTCCCTCCCTCCGTCGGGGGCGTCGCTCCTCGCCGTGCCGCGGAGCCGGCTTCCGGGCGGGCGGGCGGGCGGGCGGGCGGCCCGGGAGAGTGGAACTAAGTTCAGCCCGAGTGCTCGGGGTGCTCGGCTGGGAGGCGGTGGGGGAGGGGAGCGTCACTCACCGCTCGCTCCCCTCCCCCGCAGTGACCCGGGCCGCAGGCACGAGCAGCTGGGCCGACTCCCTGGCCGGGAGCGGAGCGGAAGGGGATGGCGTCGGGCCTGGGTTCCCCGTCCCCCTGCTCGGCGGGCAGCGAGGAGGAGGATATGGATGCACTTCTGAACAACAGCCTGCCCCCACCCCATCCAGGTAACGCGCCCCCCCCCCAGGGCCCAGGGCAGAGAGGAGGCGTCTGGCCCTCCCTGGTGACTCCGGTGAAGCAGGGTGCGCTGCAGGGTGGAGGGAGGGCATCCGATCTGAAGGGAGTGGTTCCCTTCTGCAGAGCTCTTGTGGGAGGGAGGTGGAAGCCATGCGCCTCCTGGGCACCGCGGACCCAGATGCCAGCTGGCTGCCCCCGGCTGTCTGGAGGGAGCGATCCGGGCTGGCCCGAGTTACCTTGTGCCGCTTCTTGGGGAGTGCAGGTGGCTGGGTAACCTCGGAAGCTGTGTCCTGGAGGCATGATGGGGGTCTTGAGGATTTCTTTCGGGCACCTGTGCTTGCTCCCTGGGAAAGACTGTGTTGGTTACTCACTGTCAGATTATTTTTAGCTTCTTCTGATCAGTTACCCGTTTTCTTCGCTGTTTCAAGTGTGTGAAGTTTGAATCGCGCTCCTTAGCGGATATTGAGCGCTTTTAGCCAGGCAGATTGCTGGGATGTTTCGAGTGGGGTTAGGGATGGGGAGCCAGGGAGGATGCAGTTGTCTAAGGAGAAGCAGGAGGAAGGACACCCCTCTTCCCCTGGTGGGTGCACTGAATCCTGGCTTTTTCTTAGAGGCTTTTTATCTCTGAATTAGCTGGGATCTGGGCTGGCAGTGTGAGGTGCTTGTGTGGGTGTGTTAGGGGTTGCGCTATCTGTTTTGGGGTGGCTCCCTGGACTGGCCAAACCCGTATGATTATAACCACCTTGTCTGATTGGAGTCCTGTCTGTCTTCAAGTGATGGTTGAGGTCATGCTTGTAAGTGGATATCTTTCTCTTGTTTCTTTCCTTATTCAGAGCCCCTTAGCTAAGTCACCTACTGCTTTCATGACCGTTTGTTCCCTAGATTTTTTTTTAAATGCCATTTCTTCATCCTCTCTGCGTCTACATTTCTTCTCATTCTGGAGCCTTCTCTCTTAGCTCCAGCTGGAAGTTGAGGTGGTCCAGCACATTTGGCCTTTTCTAACTTGCAATTCTTCACTTCATCCTGAGGTCATTTAAAAGAGGCATGGTTCTTGTTACTGAGTCGTCTTCAGCTACTGGGTTACGGGACTTTGAATCTCATCACTGTGAGGGGCTGGGAGGCACATTTCTACCCCCAGGGTGGGGGCAGGGTGGTGGTGGTAAGGGGAAGACTCATCTTTCCTTCATCCTTAGCTGAGTTTAGTTAGGAGTAGCGCTATCCATCTAGTGTTGGTCTCCATCTTTGCCTTTCATTGTCCCCTTGGTCTGAGGTTGTCCTCAAGTTGACTGGCAGTTCTGCAGGCGCCCAGGGTGAACTCTGCCCCAAGCTGTAGCATGACCCAGTTTTTTCCACTTGCCACACCCAGTCCTGCCCCTTTCCCAAATCTCCCTCTATCTCCACCAGATTGCTTCTTGCCATTTTAGCATGAAATTTGCCTTAGAAATTTGGAGTTGTATGTGTATGGAAGTTGTATGTTTTGGCTTTGCTTCCATGGGCTCCTTCTTGTCTCACTTCTAGCTTCTATGGAGAAGAGGAGGAATGGATATAGTTGTTTGGGGGATGGCATGGGGTTTACTGGGGAGTCCTCAAGAGAATGTTTCTTTCCAGTGTGATCTGGGTTGGTGTTCCATTCCCAAAGGAATGGGAGGGGCTTTCCAGCGCCTGGAATGAGTGAAAAGGAGAGTCTTATGTCTCATGTGCCCTAGGATCTGTCTAGCTCTGAAAGGGTGGAGCCAGAGACAATTTAGGGCTTCTGGGGAGGGGGCGGTCAGGAGCTAAGAATATATGTGGAAGTCCTGATACCTTTTTTTTTTCAGGTGTGGACATGATTCCTGTAAGTAAGATTGGACTCTCTAGGTGCAGGTGATGAGGAAGCTGAGTTTTGGGACTTAGCTGTGGGCTCCCTTTCTTTCAGATACTTACTTGCAAGGGAAGGCGGTTTGACCATAGCTCCACTGAACCTTTGTCAGATCTTAGTTCTGGTGACTTAAACAATTATGATTGAGGGAGTAACTCATTCCCTTGAGTTATCTTGTGTGTGTCTTGGATTCTTTGCTTTTACGAATTATGTCATTCTAGAGGTGTTAGAGATCATTGGCATTTGGACTTGGGTCCAGGTAATAATTTGGGGTAGTTTTTCCTCTGTGTACCTTTGTCAGCTCCGCCTCCTCCCCTGCCACTTCCTGTCTGTCCTATGTTGGCAGCTGGGTGCCCTGGGCTGGCTTCTGTGGTCAGGAGCCATTTTCCCTCTCCTTAGTGGGTGAGGTACTCTCACCCTCCCCCCTTGGGCGGGGGTGGCTTGGGAAGAGGGAGACTGAAGAGGAGGAGGGAGCTGGAACTGGTGTGCATGTCTGCTACAAAGAAAGCTACCTCCTGGCCTTCTCCACCCCCTGCCCCTTCCTACCTATCCCTGCCCAGGAGCCCAGTGTTACTCAGGCTTTGTGTGTGCTTCCAGCCAGGGAGAGGAGGTGGAGCCATATGGGAGGAGGGTTGGGAGGGGGAGATGGTGACAGCTGGGCTGATTCGGCCTCTAGGGAGAAGAGTCTGCTGACCCAGGAGAAGCTGAGGAGGAACAGTAGGACTGGAGATGGGGAAAGGAAGCTGTTTAGGAGTAGGTGGTTGGGCTTACAGCTGAACTGGGGCTGAGGGTTTCTGGTGGATCTGGGCAGTGATAACCTCAAAGGGTTTTGGGAAGGGTGAGGTTTCTCAGAGCCTGAACCTGATATTGTTCTGGGGAGATGGTGGGGGTAGAGTCTGTGGTTGTTACCTTCTAGATAGGCCCTTCCATTGTCATCTGCCTTATGGGCTTTTTGGTGGCTAGTTAGTTTCAGGAGGCATGGTTCTAGTTCTGGTGCTCAGTGAGCTCCAGGTGGCTGGATTCAGCTAAGCTAGTGAACATCTAGAAGGTAGTTGGAAGGGAAGGAAGAGGAGGGCAGGAGTTTGACGTTTACCCAAGGTGGGCCTAGTCTGGCCTGGCAGGCCTATTTCAAGTATCTACAGTTCTCTATTTGTCTGGTTTTGTACTTGGGTCAGCTTTCCTCTGTGCATGTAATTCTCTCAGAGGGAGGAATCTGGAACAGAGATGGGGAAGACAATGTAAACCCCCTGGATTAGGCCCTTCTCCTTAGCTGTTGCTCTTCTCCCTACCTGTCATGCTTTGCTCATGTATGCAGAAAACGAAGAAGACCCAGAAGAGGATTTATCAGAAGCAGAGACTCCAAAGCTTAAGAAAAAGAAAAAGCCCAAGAAACCTCGGGACCCTAAAATCCCTAAGAGCAAGCGCCAGAAAAAGGAGGTGAGTGGGTGATTGAATGTTCTGGGGAATGAGAGGAAGAAGGGAGGCACTTAAGATGGGTTACAATGCTCAAGGTGTTTCTGTAGAGCTATGGGTCCTGGGATGAGCCTCAGGGCTGTCCTGAGGTCAGCATGTGTGTAGCATGTGTGTGTCTCCCTCTCCCCCTTCCCTGCTCCAGCGTTTGCTCTTATGCCGGCAGCTGGGGGACAGCTCTGGGGAGGGGCCAGAGTTTGTGGAGGAGGAGGAAGAGGTGGCTCTGCGCTCAGACAGTGAGGGCAGCGACTATACTCCTGGCAAGAAGAAGAAGAAAAAGCTTGGACCTAAGAAAGAAAAGAAGAGCAAATCCAAACGAAAGGAGGAAGAGGAAGAGGAGGACGACGACGATGATTCAAAGGTGCTTAGAACTCTGTCCTCGGTTCCTAGGCACTCTACTGCCCCTCAGGACCTTATCTCTTCACTTATTGTAGCTACTTCCTTTTAGTTCTCTTAACCAGCTCTTGTAAAAGCTGTAATTTCAGTTCATATTCCCTTAGCAAGTGTTGGCACCAGGTTCTTGACCATGTTCTTTTTGCAGGAGCCTAAGTCATCTGCTCAGCTTCTGGAAGATTGGGGCATGGAAGACATTGACCATGTGTTCTCAGAAGAAGATTACCGTACCCTTACCAACTACAAGGCCTTCAGCCAGTTTGTCCGGTAAACCAGGGAGGGTCTTTGGGATGGGGGAGGGAGGAGAATCCTTCTAGAATCTCTTTTCTCTTATACTCAGACACACACATACACACACACACACGCATAATTTTTTTTTTTTCCTACAGTATCTCACTGTAGTTCAGGCTGACCTGGAACTCACATTATAGTCCCAGGCTGTCCTTGAATTCACAGCAATCCTCCTGTCTCTGCCTTCAGAGTGCTGGGATTATAGGTGTACACCACCACGCTTGACTTCATTTCTTGCATGTGCATGTATGTATGTGACATGCATGGGATCATGTGTGCGTGCATGTAGAGAAACCAGAGGGGTCTTTCTCAGATGTTCTTCCACCTTAGTTTTTTACATGCTCTCTCACTGAACCCTGGTGTGAGAGATCTGGCTAGACTAGCTACCCAGTGAGCTTTGAGGATCCCTTGTGCTGGGTTACAGGCACATCCACACCCGCATTTTATGTGTGTGCTGGGATCTGAACTCAGGTTCTCATATTTGCACAGAAAGCACTTATCCCACTGAATTTTTGTCCCAGCTACTTCTCTCTCTCTCATTTACTTAATTAACTTAGTTTATTTGAGCAAGAGAGAATGGGCACACCTGGGCCTCTAGCCACTGCAAATTAACTCCCGATGCATGCACCACCTTGTGCATCTGGGCCTATGTGGCTGCTGGGGAATCAAACTCGGGTTCTTAGGCTTTGCAGGCAAGTACCTTATTTGCTGTGCCATCTCTCCAGGTCCCCCCCCCCCCTCTCTTTTCCGAGGGTAGGGTCTTGTTCTAGCCCAGGCTGACCTGGAATTCACTCTGTAGTCTCAGGGTGGCCTTGAACTCATGGTGATTTTCCTACCTCTGCCTCCCAAGTGCTGGGATTAAAGGCGTGCGCCACTACACCCAGCTCCTCTCTCTTTTCTTACACACAGATTATTTTTGAGGCAGGATCTCACTCTAGTCAAGGCTGACTTGGAACTACTCTAGCTCCAGGTTGGCCTCAAGCTCATGGCAAATCTCCTACCTTAGCCTCCCAAGTGCTGGGACTAAAGGTGTAACCACTAAGCCCAGCTCACTGTCTTTCCTTCCTTCCTTTCTTCCTTCCTT
>PVHP010032504.1:0-20267 GCA_004024765.1 Zapus hudsonius | reverse complement strand
AAAAAAAAAAAAAAAAAAAAAAAAAAAAAAAAAAAAAAGGAAAGGAAACTTGAAACTTTTAACACTGTCCAAGCATTAAACTGAAATGGCCTTGCTGGGGTGCAGCTCAGTGCTAGAGAGCATGTGTAGCAGGCACAGCCTCTGAGTTTGATCCCCAGCACTGGGGGAAAAAAAAAACCTTTATCACTATTGTAGCATATCTTTTGGGTGGATATGAAGCAGCAGACATTCTCATACATTGGTGGGAAAGACGTAAATTTACACAGACTTTAAGGAGAGCAACTTGTCAGTACTTCCCAAAACATTATAAGACAAGATGGTTTAATGGTTAAAACTTGCTTGCAAAATTCCCCAGTATCCACACAAAGCCATTGTACAAAGTGGTATATGCATTTGGAGTTCATTTGCAGCAGCAAAAAAGGCCCTGGCATACCAATGTAGTTCTCTCTCTCTCTCTTTTCCTCTCCTTACAAAATAAATTTTAATTAAAAAATATATCAAGACTGGAAAGATGGCTCAGCAGTTAAGGTGCTTGCCTGCAAAGCCCAACAACCCGGGTTCAATTCCCCAGTACACACATAAGCCAGATGCACATAAGCATCTGGAGATTTCTTTTTTGGCCATGGCTAGAGGTCCTGGAGTGTCTATTCTCCCTCTTCCTCCCTCCCTCTCTCTCTTTGTGTGTATATCTCTCTGATTGAAAAATAAATAAATAAAATACTAAAAAATGATATCCAGCAATCCATGTCTAGTAATTATTTCTATCAACATAGCAGTTTATAAGAAAGATGGCATCTATGCAAAGTCATTCATTTTACACTGTCTCTAAAAGGCAAAGGAAGCAATCCATCAATAAGAAACTGGTTAAATTAAACTAGGTGCATCCACACATTGAACTTCTAAGGGGTCATTAAAAAGAATAGGGGTGTTTCTCTTTGTGTTGCTATGCAAGAATTTCCAAGAAATATTATTTGCAATGTTTTTCAGATTAATGTTTATGATAGCATAGTACCATTTGTGTTTTGAGGGAGAGAGAAGAAATCCAGGAACCAGAACAAAGGATCCTGCTGGAGACTGATGGAGGAAGAAGGTAGTTAGTTTACTAGAGCTTTCTTCCGTACCTTTCTAGTTTTTGCAACATATATTCAATTTTCCCACTTTTAAATTCTCTTTTAAAATTCACTGGCTTAAGAAAAAAAAGAAGAGGGTCTGGAGAGATGGCTCAGCAGTTAAGCATTTGTCTGAAAAGCAGAAGGACCAGAGTTTGATTCCCCAGTACCCATGTAAAGCCAGCTACACAGGTGGTACAAGTGACTGGAGTTTGTTTGCAGTGGTTAAAGGCCCTGCTGTACCCATTCTCTCTCTCCTTCTCTTTCTCTCTCTCTCTCAAATATTCTTTAAAAAATACAAAAAAAGAAGAGATTTCCATCCAGATACTGACCTAAATTACACAGAGTTATTTGCTCAAACTGTACTTTTAGGTGAAGTATCTTCTTCTAGTGGCCTTTTTCCCAAGTGTTGTCAAGACAACCTTCTCTTTCTCCATAACATTGGGAGAATTAGGTGTCAGCCTGGCCTGGAATCAGAAAGAGCTGTAGCATTCCAAATGTGATGGGTTAGGAAGGTGGTGAAGTGACTTCTTAAAGTTTCATGTAACACCTTGTAAATAACTTCGTGCCCAGTGGGGGCTCAATAAATATTGCTGACTCTTCTTACAAAGTACTATTAACTCTGAAGGACTCACACAAGTTACTTAATCAGAAAATCAATTTCATCTTACTTGTCATGAGAAAAATATTTCTACCAGGTCAAGAAAAGTGTAGAGGTAATGACATTGTATCCTGGGTTGGAGTGGAAATCCAAGAGTTAAAATGGTGTGAGCAGACAGATTCAAACCAACCTGTCCTGTATTGTGGTCAGCAGCACTGAGTGTACTTGGCCACACACGGAAGCCATGTTTTCTACTTCAAGAATATAGCAGAGTGTTCAGTACTCCAATTTCACATTGTGTTGCTTTTTGTTAATTTTTTTTGAGCAACTTCTGGGCCAACATTTGGCATTCGGGTTACTAGAGTCCTAGAATGATTGCAAGCATGCCTCCTTCCTCTGCACTTTACTTTCTGTGGCCCTAAGACCATGATTGCATCAGATATGAATCTTCGACCCAACCACCAAATGGATTTTATTGGAGTTGCTGTAATTCCACCACCAGAAAACATGACAAATAGCCAGCATGTCACCGAAGATTTATGTTTGGTTTTGAAAGCCATTATCTTTTAGGAAATATTGCACGCTATGATTCACTGAGTGGTAGCAGGCTCATATAACCCAAGGTTTTTCTGTATTGATTTCACAGTCAGTATAACAAACTGAGTGCCTGCTTTGCTGGGCTCCCATGATTAAAACCCAAAATCAGCTTTAGGGATCATTAGCAAAGATAAATAAATAAATAACTGTACTCTGCAATGCTGAGAAGCTCAGACTGTGTTTCTCCACCAGGGAAAGGCACAGGCCACATTTCCCTGCTGCTGAAGGCAAATTCAAGGTGACAATGTTGATTGAAGACCTAGCTGGCTCACCACTTCTCCCCACTGGCAAGTGAGATGGAACCACTTCAGTCCATGATACTGGAATCTGAAAGAGACTTAAGGATCTCCAGTCCAACTTCTCACCATAAGCTGAGGCTTACGCCATAGTATGTTCATCCATCCATCGTGTCTAACAGCTCATACCCATACTGATGAGGGCACATGAGGAAAGGGGGCATCTCCATGGACCATGAGCACAGACAGTAGGGCCGTCCCCACCAGCTTTTCCCTCTCCCTTTTATCTAGTCAAAACCTCCGGGGACTCCGGGGAGATTTAGTGAAATCTCAGGGCTTTGAAATTTGCAGTGAGCCAGAGAGGAAAAGCGAAGGAAAATGTAAAGGATCTGTGATGAAACTGACCTTTAGGGTCATTCGAACAGAATGTGATTAACCCATACAGTGCAGCCAAACCTGCAAACACTGGTCATTGCTGAGCTAGGGATCATAGATACTGTTCCTTTCTCGTTTCAATGTCCTTTCCTCTCTCTTTCTTTCCTTCCTCCCTTCTTCCTCTTCTTATTTATTTGCAGTACTGTGGATTAAACCTAGGGTCTCACCCATTCTAAGTAAGCAATCTATATATATATATATATATATATATATATATATATATATATATATATATATATATATATAATATATATAAAATGCTAGGGATATACATATATATATCCCTAGCATTTTTTATTTTGTTTTTTGTTTTGTTTTCTGAGATAGGGTCTTAGCAAGTCATGCAAGCTAGCCTTGAATTTACTGTTTAACTCAAGCTTGAACTTCCAACCTTCCTGCTTCCATCTCTGTTGTAGTCAGCCACATGCTTGGATGAACAGCCATATTAGGCACAGTTATGGGAGGAAGGGATTTATTGAAGCTACAGATCCAGAGGAAGTTCCATAATGGCAAAAGAAGCTTGTCTTTCACAGTGCCAAGCAGAGAGAAAAACCCATCACCAACACCACACACACAACAACAACAACAACAACAACAACAACCAGTAGGCTCTGCTGAACTCAGACTCTGAGGTAGGGTCTCGCTCTAGCCTAGGCTGACCTGGAATTCACTATATACTCTCAGGCTGACCTTGAACTCATGGCAATCCTCCTACCTCTGTATGGCTAAAATTCCAGATCTGAAGCAGAAACACCTTAGGGCTGGATCCACCCAAGGTGATACCTCCTCCAGACAGAAGGCTGGAGACAAATTACAAGCTTTAATAAACTCTTGAATCTATTGGGGAACATCCATTCAAACTACCACAGTCTCCCAAGTAGCTACCAGACCCAGGCCTCATTTAAATTTTCTGAGTGTTGGAATGCAACCTCCATCTCTGCTTTCAGTTGACAAAGAACTCTCTTCCCCATCAGACATGGTTGACCAGCTTCTCCTTCTCAAAGTACATTCTCTACTTTGCTCTCTCAACCTGGTTGTCTGCTGGTTTTCCTTTGATCTCTTGGGTAGCTCATTCTAAGTGATATTTCTTCTCCAAGATATCTCCTCTCCTGTTACCTGCTTCTCCTCAAAGGTGTCCCATTCCTGAAGAAATGGGAAGGGTAGTGAATGTTCATAAACCCCAGTGGAGTGAAGACCTTGATTCCATGGAGAGTCAACATTGGAAAAGCATGGCATATTCTACAGTGTCAACTATTTGCTGGGTGTGACACATTTCTAACCCAAGCTCAGGCTGGCCTGATGTGGGTCAAGAAAACTCAGATCTTGAACACATAAGTACTGCCTTCGCTGAAAAGGAAGAGGCTATGTCGTGGTTTGATTCAGGTGTCCCCCATAAACTTAATGTGTTCTGAATGCTTGATCCTCAGCTGATGGCAGTTTTGGAATTGGAACCTCATTGGAGGTATGTTGTTGGAGGTTATGGGGGTTATAGCCAGCTCCCCCTTGACACTTTTTGGTGCACACCTTCCTGCCGCTGTTGCAGTGCTGTGGTGGAGGTGATACCTGCCCCTCTGCTCATGCCATTGTTTTCCTTGCCATGATGGAGCTTCCCTTTGAGTCCATAAGCCAGAAATAAAACCCATTCCTTCCATCAGCTGCTTTTGGTGGGGTTCTTTGTTGCAGCAACAAGAAAGCTGACTACAATAATCTATTTCTTAGTTTGTGAAAGAGTCCTATCCCCAAAACAATAGGAGAGTAGTTGTTGAAAAGCAGGTGTAGAGGAAAACATCTCATTGAAGAAATGTGATCCATGAGAGGTCCTGCTCCATGTTTTCCAGAATGTCAACTGTAACTGACAACAGAGCTGTGCTGTGGCTGCAAACATAGCAAAATGGTTTCACAATCATGATTACACTTCATAACCCATCGTCCAAGAAAATTGGAAGAGCTACTTTGAACCTTTTTTATAAACTTTTTTAAAAATTGGTATAAAAAGGCTCAAGGAAAGTTGGTGACACAGGGTCAGCGATGGCTTGTCCCCTGTCTGTCACCTTTGTCTCTCGGCCTAGTGGCAGATGTACCCAGATCACTATGTGTGTTCACCAGGGTCATTTGTCCCTTTGGGATTATCTCTTTCCAAAATTGCACTTGATTTGCAATTTTGCTGGACCTCCTCTTTGCCACTGGCCTGATGTTTGGAGACATGTACCACTTTGATCTGTTTGTTTCTATGGCACCTAAAACTAAATAAACATCATATCACAGTAGAACAGGGTGTATACATGTTTGCTTTTGGCTTTGCCCTTCACTAATAGCACCGATTGTGCAATGGAAAGAAAGCATAGAGAAGCGCTTTGTCTGAGGCCGCACAGACCAGGTAATGGGGCGAGAAATAGAAAAGAGGCCAATCTGTTCTGTTGCTTTCAGCCTGAATGCCCCAGCCAGGAGTGTCCTAACTGCAAGATGCTCGCTCCAGCAGCCACTAGACTTCTGCTTGAGGCTGTAAGGTGGAAAGATTTTACTAATCATTCACTCTGAAATGCAAAGCAGCCTGAAGGAATGGGATAGCTGAGCAAGACTGCAGGATACACAGAAACTTCCAATCATAAAAGGGAAATGGTGACTCTTTGAATCTCAAAGAAGGGAGTGCTACTTTTGTAGGCAACAAGGCAATGTAGGGCAAGATACACACATGTCCATGCGTGTACATGCGCATCACACACACACACACTCTCTGTCTGAACTAACTTTTAATGAGCACATATTCTATTGGGCACTGTTCCAAGCACTTTCTTTTTTAATATTTTTATTTATTTATTTGTAATCAGAGAGAGAGAGAGATAGGGAAGAGACAGACGGAGAGAATGGGTGCGTGAGGCTCTCCAGCCGCTGCAAACAAACTCCAGATACATGCGCCACTTTGTGAGCCTGGCTTTACGTGGGTACTGGGGAATCAAACTCAGGTCATCAGGCTTTGCAGGCGAGTAACATTAACTGCTGAGCTGTCTCTCCAGCCCTTCAAGCACTTTCAATATGTTAGCTCACTTCATGCTCATCACGGCCTATGAGTTTGGTAATGGTAATATGGCTTTCCCCATTATGCAAGTGAAGAAACATGTTCAGAGAAAAATAACTAGCTTGTCCATGCAAGGCCTCTCACCTAATACGTAGCAAGACGAGGACTTAAATCCAGAAAGAATCTCTGCTCTTACCCACCATGATATACAAAGACAATTTCCTTGCTAAGAACAGAATTCACTTCAAGGCCACATGACTGAGACAGTTCACAGGGCCCTGGGTTTAGGAATGCACCTCTTGGATCAGTTCTTGACTGCTACTGACTTGAAATTCATATTTTATATACACATATATATGTATGTATATATATGTGTGTGTGTCTCTGTGTGTACGAATTAAAAGTATATATACATATTATATGTAAACATTATATATATATATTTCATATTTCATATATTATATATTAAATTCACATATATATGTATATATGACCACATATATATTATATATGAAATATGTATATATGTCCACATATATACATATATATGCATGTATATATTTAGTATTTTAAGAGAGAGCCTCACTCTGCAGCCCTGACTGCTCTAGAACTCACTATATAAACTAGTCTGGCCTCAAACCCCCAGACAACCTTCCTGCCTCTGTCTTCTGAGTGTGTTGATCACAGGTGACGACCACAATGCCTGGCTGAAATTCTTGATCAGAACCAGGGACCTAACCTTATATAGCTGGTCGTGGATAGAGAATAGTGCCTAATAAACTAATTCTTGAAGGACTTTACTTAATTTTAGATTCATTTTCTTTAATTATTGGAGATTTCTTTCAATTGAATGCTTTTGCCTTTATGTCTGTCATTGGAACTCTTTAGATGTGACCAGACTTTGATAAGTATCTTGGAATAATGCAAGTTATTGATGATTAGTTTTTCTTAAATATTTGATTTCCTTTTTGGTTTGCGTGTGTGGTGTGTTTTTGTATGTGTGTGTAGTGGATGCCCATGTGTGTGCATGTGCGTGCATTCCCTGGGCATGCATGCCAGGATCAGAGGAGAATGCCTGGTGTCCTCCCCTCTTGCTCTTCTCCATGTTTCCTTGAGACGGAGTCTTTCACTGAGCCCAGAGCTATGTTTTTCAGACCGACTGGATGACTCTGGGCCCCAGTGGTCTCTGCTGGTCTCTGCTCCCCACAGGACTGGAGTTACAGGTGTGCACACCCATGCCTAGCTGTTGACATGGCTGCACAGGGCAAATCAGGCCCTCAGGCTCGTGCAGCAAGTGCCTGAACCATCTCCCCAGCCTCCCAAATTTGAATTCTAATGAACTAATTTGATGAATTCTTCCCTCTCCCACACAGGAGCCTCTATTCAATCCTGGGGGGGGGGAGGATGCAGTCCAGAAGAAAGGACCAGAACACTTATCCAGGCTCAAATTCAGCTCTTAATAAGGACCAAAGAGGAAGGGCATAACAGGCCTTTGAAGGACACTTATCCACCATACTGTCTAACATCAGGAATAATTTAGTGATGAGGCGGGCTCAAAGCCAGCCATTCTCAGAAGGCCGATGCAGCAAGCAATGTTCTCCTCCTGATGTTTTGAAAACGTTTGGGGTGTGTGCTTAAAGCGCTGAGGTAATGTACTGATATGTACAGATAGGGAGTTCTAGATTCAATTCGAGGTAAAAGTTCTCAAAGAAAGCGAAATGAGGCAAGGAGAAAGTGGATTTCTTCTCCAGACTCTGGTCCAGAGTGTCCTGTCTATCTCCTGCAAATCCTCTGAGGGAATATTTAGAGTGAGCTATATTTTTGTTTAAGAAAAAAGGAAGACAGTGTTGAAATAAAATAGAAACTAAGCACTTAAATCAGAAAATCTGGGACATAAGAGTGAGTGTTGGAGCCAACAGCTCTAAAGAGATGCATCAGTAATAAAGAATGGAAGTCACAATGCACAAATGCAATTGTTTTCCTTTATTTGAGTGTCAACTATTTTTAAATGACTCATATCACACACACACACACACACACACACACACACACACACACACACACAGATTGAGAGGCTCTGACATGTGACCAGGCTACTTGGGAGGCTAAGGCAGGAGGATTATTTAGGCCCAGGAATTTCATGCCAGCCTGGATACATAAGAAGACCTTAAATAAGAAAATAAAGATGAAATGTATTAATAGTTTTTTACATTCACTCACATTTCCCAAAAGTGTCAGTTGGGAATTGACAAGTCAGCATTAGATCTTTTTTTTTTCTGGTTTTTAAAGATAGGGTCTCACTCTAGTCCAGGCTGACCTGGAATTCACTCTGTAGTCTCAGGGAGGCCTTGAATTCATATAGCAATCCTGCTACCTCTGCCTCCTAAGTGCTGGGATTAAAGGCGTGCAGCACCACACCCAGTTTTAGAACACATTTTAATAGAACATGCCATGTGTGTGTGTGTCTGTGTGTGTGTGTGTGTGTGTGTGTGTGCGTGTGTGTGAGTGTGCACATGCATGCCACAAGGGGTGGAGGTCAGAAGACAACCTGGAGGTATGGGTCCTTGCCTTCCATTTTGCTTGAGCTAAACTCTCTTGTTGTTCTCTCTGTGAGTCCAAACTCCAGTCAGCAGGCTTGCAAAGCAAACAATTTTAACCACTGAGCCATCTCCCCAGCCTACCTTGGTCCATTACTTGACAAAATACAAATATTTATTGAATTCTGATGAATTCTACTAGTGCCTTGAAGGATGCAGAGGAAGACAAAGACAGACAGGCTTCACCAAGTAGCAACAGTTTTTGTCTCCTATCAGCCACCATACCCATTCAACTCTCCCAGAAAGGTCTGGAGACACTGAGGTACAGAGGTAGTATGCAGTGGAGGGAGAAGAAATTGCAGCAGCGAGGAGAGCAGTGCTAACTGCCCAGTAGAGTAAGTGCTGTGAGAACATAGAGAAGAACCTGCCTCATTTAAAAGCAGTAATTTCATATGATTGGTTAACTTGAACTTGGGATATCTGTTAAGAATTTTCTCTTGGGCTGGAGAGATGGCTCAGCGGTTAAGGCACTTGTCTCCAGTGACTAAGGCCTGGAGTTCAATTCCCCAGGACCCACATAAGACAGACCCACAAGGTGGTGGCCCTGATGTGCTTGCTCTCTCTCTCTCTCTCTCTCTCTCTCTCTCTCTCTCTCTCTCTCTCTCTCTCTCTCTCTCTCTCCTTGAAAATGAATAGATAAAATATTTTTTAAAAAGAATTTTCTCTTTACTCACTCACTATGATACATTTCTTCATTTCCCAGAAAATAATATCATTCAGACACTGAGGAAGGAGAAAGAATTTTGCTCCCTGGAACAGACTAAATTTAGCTTCTAAACAAACTTTTTTAGGTTTTGTTATCGTCAGGACATTACTTAAAAATTACCAGAACATCATAGTGTCATTGATTCTATTTTAAAATGCATACATTTTGTAAATTCAAACATCCTTAATGTGTAGGGGTACATATGTATTATTAAATAAATATATAAACTAATGATGTGTTCCTTTCACTTGTTCCTTCTGCTGAAATTCCTAGTCATCTCCAGTCAAATCTGGAGATCAGAAACAAATCAATATTATGCTTGTAGATGATGATGACCAAGGATACATCTGGACCTAACTCAGGAGCCCAGCAGAAGTAGAAAAATCAAGGAGAGACACTGCTCACCTCTTCTGAGTTAACACAAGTCCCCAGGGAAACCAAGGGTCAGCCACCCAGGTCCTGGTGGGATGGAACTTCAGGAAGAAGGCTAAGGTTAGATGTCAGCTTTGCCTCTGAGATTTTCAAGTGATAAAATGTATTCATGTCTACATAAATTTGGCCCAAGTATATTTTCCTACACACTATTTGGTCTACACAGTAGAATATGTTGTTTGGATCTCTATCAAAATACAGTATTGGACTTCCTTTGACAGGAGAAATGGAAATTCCTACTTCCATTCTTATTCAAAACGAAAGACAAAAATGAAAAAAAAGCCTCTCATATACTATGAAAGCATGCATCCAACAAAGATAAAGAATAACCTCTAAAACCATGGGAAGTAGCAAGGAATGCCAACCAGCATCTGAGGTCACAGGGTATCTAATACTATCTTCATTGTGCCTAGCGGTTTCTTTTTGGTAGGAACTAAAGTTGGAAATTCAAACCAAGCAGTCTAGGTCTCACTCATTTTCTCAATAAGTATTTGGATTACTTTTATTATTCTAATTGTATAAGAAATATCCTTCTTATAGAAGTTCCTTAAAATAAATCTAAGAAAGGCTGGGGTTGCAGATCGGTGGTAGAGCACCTGCCCAGTATGTGTGAGGCCCTGGGTTCTATCCCCATGGCTACAAAAAAAAATACATTAAATAAAATCTACAGAAGAAAATTTAGAATAAATTAAAAAGGGAAACACAATTAACATTTCAGTATATAGTTTTCTAAGTAGCCCATATATCACAGAACAATATAAAATATATAACATACATTTTAGTTTAACATAAAAATAAATATATGATCACTGAAATTATATATCTGAATATATTTTTCCAAACCATTTTGAGTACTTGCATACTATTATTTTGAATGTACAGACTATAATTTATTGCACCAGTCATTTCCTATGTTTCTGTTTCTTTTCTGTTTCGAATATATTACTATAACTTCTTTTGCTCTTTTTAAAATTTTTATTTACTTACGGATGTGTGTTTGTGTGTGTGCGCGTGTGTGTGCACACACATGAGCACCACCTCAAATGAGCAGGAGACGCATGTGCCACTTTTTGCTTGTCCTTGATTTTGCTGGAGACTTTACATGGGCACTGAGAGACTGAAGCCAGGCCATCAGGCTTTGCAAGCAAATTCCTGTAAGCACTGATCCATCTCCCCAGTCCCTTATTTTTCCATTTTTTAAGTTACAATGTCTTGCCATAGATCAGCAATTATTTTATTAACATATTCCTCGATATGGGATTGCCAATGACAGGATACACACCTCTCCAAGGTCATTTGTTTATTTTATCTTCATTTATGCAGCCAGCAAGTACACACTGATGAGTGTGTGAGACCCACATCCGAGTCTAGGTTACAGTGGGAAATAAACTAGATAGACTTCTTCCTTTGTAGCATTTACAATCTAGACAATGGAAGGACATTAAGCAACCCCCCCCCCCCCAGTAAAGCATAAGGAAAAGAACAGAGTGCCACCAAAAAACACTAATGCAGACAGGAGAGGAGACATGCCATGGGAGTTAGTTACCTGGGCCCAGAAGAGGAGAGGGAAGGGCAAGCCATCAGAGAGAGGGACTAGCAAGGAGTGCTACCCCAGCATAAGAGCTCCACAAAGGAGTGGGGCTGGAGCTCAGACTCCATGACAGGAAGGGAGAAAGCTCACAGGGACATCGAATTTTAGTTAAAATAACCACTGAGGGCTTCTGCTTGGGCTTTTGGTTGTTGCTGTTGTTTGTTTGCTGGGTTGGTTGATTGGTTGAGCCAACACTGGCTTTCAACTCACTGTATAACGCAGGCTGCTCTTGAACTTGTGGTAATCCTCCTGCCTCAGCCTCCCAATTGCTGGGATTATAAGTATGCATTAGGAGTTTTAAGTAGTCACATGGTCCTATTTTATAAAAATCTGTGGCTATTCTAAAGATGACAAGTAACAAGAAGATTTGTTCTGTTTTCCCAAAGCTCAAGGACAGCAACTTGGAAGTAGCTGGTGACAGAACACGGGGAGAGAACTGGAAGTGCTGACGAGATATTTGGGGACCAAATCAACAGCTGATGGTGGCTGACACATAGGAGGAGACTAGTGTTTCTGAGCTCTCACACTCTATCTTTCCTAACTCCAAAAATAAGTGGAGGGATCAAATAGCGTTCAATGTTGCCTCTTTTGCACTGATTTGATTACTAGCCCGAATTCCTCTCTTCTAAGCAATGTGTTTCTTCTTCTCTGCGCTTCCTTTTGAGCTTTGTCTCTGTGCTACTAACCAGCTCTTCCTCTTGTATCTATGCTGGAACAAACCGGCACAAGATCCTTGGTTTAAAGTCCTAGAAATGCATCTCACACACCTGACATTAGAAGTTCAAAGTCAAGGTTGGTGGAGCCACACTCCCTCTAAGTCGCCAGGGGAGGAGGCTCCCTCACCTCTGCCAGCTGTCCTGGGTGTATGGATGTCTCACTCCATCTTCCCCAGGCTCTCCCAGTGTCTTCTCATAAATACACTTGTAGGGGTGATGCATTCCCATAATCCCAGCATTCTGGAGGTGGAGGCAGGGGGATCAGGTCATTCTCAACTACAGCTCAGTTTGAAACTGTCTAGGCTACATGAGCACCTATTTTGTGAAAAGCCAAAACATCAAACAATGACAGCTGTCCAAGTAGATGAAGGGCCCACACTTCTCCATATGACCTCACCTTAACCAATGAGGTCTGCAATGTCCCTGTTACCACATAAGGTCACATTCCAAGGTTTTCAAAGATATATTGGGGAGATGCAATCCAACCCTTCACAACTTAAAAGGAACCTTAGTATGCGCAAATATGTCTCTCCTTTTGTCATTGGCCTTCTTAATCCTATTACAATGTTTGGGAGAGAAGGTTTGAATTTTGTGAATTCAATCTGACAATTTCTCATCTTTTCCATAAATATTTGTAAAGTGACTTTGGGTTTTTCCAGGTGCAATCCAGCCCCGTGTACCCAAAGATGAATAAGGTTTGGGTCTCTCTTCCCTAAGTGTTCAGAAACTAGGAGACACTGAGATAAATGAATTTTGGTCAGCATGGTGGCCGCTGTGATAAAGATTTGGAGTATATAGAGGCGACAGTAAAGGAGGATGTGCCCAGCTAAATTGGACAACTATACACAGTTGGTAAGGGACTCCAAGTTTAACCAAGTGTATCTCCAACAGGAAGTTTTGTGGCAGACTGTGCCCAGAGGGTTTACTCAAGGAGTGTTCCTGGACCACAGTATCAGAGCCATCTGAGAACTTTCTAGAAACACAGAATCTCGGGGCTGAGGAGATGACTCAAAAGACCTGAGTTTGAATCATCTACCAGGTAGGGTGAGCCCTCATAACCCCAGCACTAATGAAGCAGAAAGAGGAAAATCCCCAGGGCTTGCTGACCAACTTGTTTAGCTGAGTGAATTCTAGTTCAGTGAGAGACCCTGTCTCAAGAAAGTAAGGTGGAGGCCTGCCCAGATCTACTGATACAGAGTCTGCATTTCAGTGATATCCTGGGGTACTCTGTGTGTCTGAGCAAGGCTCCCCTGTTCTTGGAAGTCCCTTTTAGGCTGTCCAAGGCTCCAGCTTCTGCCAGTGGCTTAAGGAGCATAATTAGAAATTATCCAAAGGAGGCTTGCAGTTTAAAAGGCAAACTTTCAAACTCTTGATGTTATGTCGAGATACTGATTAGTACATCAAATGAGCAGCCTTCGCCAAATAGTTTCATAATCTAGGAGTATAGAGACCCGTTTGCACATTTCAGGGTAAACTCAGTAGAAGCCAATGGCACATGTGCTCTAAGATGACCTTGGCTCGACTCCATCATTCAGATGAAAGATAAGCCTCCAAATCCATGCCTGGGATCAGCTGTTCAAAGGGGATTTGTCTCTGTTATAATTGGACTCCGCCCCGCATGTAGACTGAGCAGGTGGTTGGGGAAAAGGGGAGCCTTGGTTTATCTGTGTAAGCAGTTGCATGAAGGAAGTGTCTCTTTGTAAAAGGAGATGGGGAACATTTCTGGTTTGATAATTGGGTACAGTAAGCTGGAAGAGGTGGGATAGAGGAGAAAGGAAAAGTTAGGGAGATAAATGAGAAGAAGTGTGATAGAAAAGATCTCTCTCTCTCCCTCTCTCTAAAGTATATCAGTTGCATTGCTAGGTCACTCAAAAAGCAACCTTGTTTATTTCAAAGCCAAGTTCAATTCAGCATGGTTCAAAGGAAAGAGCTGTAGGTACACACAAAATGTGAGCTACAGTATGTAACTTGAAACAAAAATACACAGATTAAAAAAAAAAGACTTCTTAGGAAGCAGGGTGGATGGAGTATAGAGCATCGTCAACCAGCCAGAACAGCCTCCCCAGGGCTAACTCATCTGTGGGTTTCTGTAAGCGCATCTTAAAGTATGCTGAAAGTAATCCAGGATGGCTATTGAGTGCAGATGTCTACTCCCTGCCTTGTCTGTATCCTGCACATCAAAACTGTCATGATTTTGGAGGGAATTTAGAAGAATTGATTTCAATTCAACAAAGCAAGTTCAAGACATGTTACCTGCATGTTATTGTCGTAGTCAGGGCTGCTGTGAGCAGCAGGGCAGATGTGCACTGCTCCACTCCATGACCCTTCAGAACTAGGCTTGGCACACTCTATGTAGGCGAATCCCACTGCCCTGGAAACAGAGAGAACAGAGCTGGCTAAGAGAAGATCCCTATGGGCTGGAGAGATGGCTCAGCAGTTAAGGTGCTTGCCTGCAAATCCTAACAACCTGGGTTTGATTCCCCACTACCCATATAAAGCCAGATGCACAAAGTGGTGCATGCAACTGGAAGTCGTTTGCAATGGCTAGAGGCCCTGGTGTGTCCATACGCTCTTTATTTCTCTCTGTGTCTCTCTCTGCAAATAAATAAATGAATGAATAAAAATATTTTTAAAGACATCTATATTCAAGAACTTAACATGAGTAGCTAGGAAAATGCAGTTGGGGAAACCACAACTTTCTCATGACCTCTGAAAGTGGGAAGTTGAAACTTCAGAATCTACTCCTCTTCTTACAATGTGCATGATGGTTATCTTGCCATTCATGGACTATTCTTGAATATGATTTTAGTTGGATAGTTCAAAATTGTGGTAGTTTTGTGCGTATGTGTGTGGTGTGTGTGCTTACAGTATGCATTTTCCTATGCATATGGGTGCCTCTGTGTGTGTGTGTGTGTATGTGTGTGTGTGTGTGTGTGTGTGTGTGTGTGTACACATGTGCTCATGCATATGGAGGCCAGAGGTCAATGCTGGGTGTTTTCCTCAATCACTCTACCGTATTTTGGGGGGCAGGGTCTCTCATTGAATGTGGAGCTCACCAAGTCAGCCAGACTAGCTACCAGCAAGCCCTAAGGATCCTCCTGTCTCCACTTCCCCAGTACTGGGATGACAGTGTGCACCACTACACCCAGCTTTTGCATTAATGCTGGGGATTTGAACTCAGGTCCTCCTGCTTGAGTGTCAAGTCCCTTACCAATTGACCTGCCGCCACAGCCCCAGTGCTGTAATTTTTAAGTTGAATGTTGACTTGAAATTCATCACATATGTCTTCAGTGTGTGTTTTTGCTTTCTAATACATAAATGAAAATTTTTAATGAGCCAAAACACAGAAAAATCAGGAATGAAATGCTGTCTCATGTGACTTTCTTGGACACCATCAATCTGACAATCCCTCTACTAGATCTTATAAAAGGAAAAGCACACTTAAAATTGTTTTGTTTTGTTTTGTATTTCAGTCTAGTGATGAGCCATTTAAATATCCAGCCTAATGCCAAACAAATTTTGAAGCAGGAGAGTTTAGGAATGTGAAAGCTATTAGTTCATTGTGATTATAGACTTATTATTAAAATGCTTTTTTAGCTAGAGGAAGAAAAATTGAATCAGAGGGTTGCAGCCTTTATAAATGCTATTTTTAAATTTCATTTAAAATTTTTTATGCTTCTATCTCCTGCCAACTACTAAAACTAATTTAACAAATATAAACATAAATGTAAAACTTAAAACTATAAAACCTTCTAGAAGAAAATGTAGGCATAAATATTCACAATCCTGGATTAAGTGACAGTTTCTTAAATATAATCTCAAAGGCTCAATTGACAGATGAGACATAAATTATTTGGGCTTCATTAAAATTAAAAACTCTCTTGGGGCTGGAAATGGCCCAGCGGTTAAAGGCACTTGCTTGCAATGCCGGACAGCCTGGGTTCAATTCCCCAGTACACACATTAAGCTGGACGCACAAGGTGGTTTCATTGGCCATGAAAATGAAGCATTACTACATACAAATAATTTCATAACATTTCTTAAGTGTAAGAAGGAAGACATGAAAAGTCACACATGACTCCATGTCTAGGAAATATTCAAATGATCAAATCTATAATCTAGAGACAGAAAGCAGAGGAGGCTGCCACAGGGGACCACAGAGAGGGAATGATGGGAGGTCTTTTGCATAATTAAGATGTCCAGTAATTCCCTGGAGTGGTAGAGCTCTAGCCTAGCATGCACAAGGCCCTAGATTCAATCCCCAGCACCATCACTAACACACAAAGAAAAGTAATTCCGTGGTTGATGACGATTATTCAGCATATGACTATATGAAAACCCACTAAATGTCTATTTTAAGTGGATGAATTTTATGTTGTGTAGATAATATTTCAGTCTACCTACTACTTTAGAATTTTTGTTTCTAATTCAGAGATAGAAGACATTGGAAAATATTTATCCCCAAATGTTAATGTTCAAAAATCCTATAGTAGTGGCTGGAGAGATGGCTCAGCAGTTAAGGCATTTGCCTGCAAAGCCTAACAACCTGAGTTTGATTTGCCAGTACCTATAAAAAGCAAACTGGAATGTGCATCCGGAGTTCATTTGCTGTGGCTTAGAGGCCCTTGTGTGCCCATTCTCTTTTTCTTTCTCTCTCTCTGTCTCCTTCTCTGCTTGCAAATAAATTAATTAAATTTTTTAAAAATCCTATACTAACTAGTTCTCTTTCAGAACAATGGGACAAAAAGGGAAACAGTGTGAGTTTCTTGGTGATTAGTATCATCTGAAGAGCTCAAATTCCATCTACCCTCACCAATAACTCAGAATCACAGTTTTCACTCCTGCTTGCTCCACGCTACTTTGGGATTCTCATAGGTGCTTGCTTTGGGGTTTCTTCCCTTGCTCCTTCGTGACAAGCTATTAAGTGGTAACTCTAACCTATAAAAATTATCCCTATAGATATAGGAAAATGACTACAGGGTACTCATTAAACTGTCAGAGGACAGAGGAAGGGCGAAAGAGAGATGGAAAGGAGAGAAGGGGACTTCTTACTTCATGTATATATTTATTTATATTGTGATATTGTGTGATTTGCTTTAATATTCATCTTGAGCCTGGTCTTTTCTTTTTCAATCAATATTTTAGACTTCACAGTGTTACAGCCTCTGTCACATCTCCTTGATTCTACAACTGGGCATCATGCGTGTCAACGAATACAGAATACACACGTGCCTAATGCATAAATGAATACATAAATGTGAATGTGTTGCAATAGAATCCCACTTCTGGACAATGAAATTTGAATTTCATATGATTCTCACGTGTCACCAAATGCTAGTCTTTGATTTTTTTCCCCCACCATTTGAAAATGTAAAACCATTCGTAGCCTGCAAGCTAGGAGCTGGATTGGGCCCATAGGCCATATCTTTCTAAACCAAACTCTGCTACCTGAAAATCCTTTCTTTATTGTGTATACAATGACAGCATGCAAGCATAAGTAACTTCTATCAACAAGCACGAGAAGGAGTTATTCCACGATGTGAAAAGTGAATCTTGGGTGACTGAGTTTTAGGTGATCTTAACTTTCATTCTATTTTTCCCATGTCCCAAGTATTTTACAATTCCCATATATTTCTGATAGTTATTTTAAGGGGTTGTGGCATTGTTCTTGAGGGGAGAGACAGGATGAGAGGAAACGCTCATTGGTACACTTCTCTGTCTGTCTGAGGTGTCTTCTGATGTCCAGATTGGGTAAAATAATTGCCAAACACTTCCTTCCTGCTCTGGGAGTCTGTCTCCTCACAGGATCAAATGCCTGTGACACAATTTCCTTCACTCTGTACAGTGATCCTCTTTCTATGTCCTAATTTTCTCTGAATGTAAAATTGCAAAATAAGTCTCATATTCTAAGGGACACCTCCCACCAAAAATTAAAGATCTGGGCAGATGTAGTTAGTAATCCTACAGGCAACCCTGTAAATATCAAACCAGCCTCACAATGCACCACAGGGTACTAAATACCAAACCCAAACCAAACACCCCCAGGAAGGCCACAAGGGGGCAGAGAACCTGCAATCCAAAGACAAGGCAGTTAGGCCTACATAGAACATACGATTGTGTACATTGTCCAATTATATAAATCCCTTTCAGAAACCTAATTAAGATTATTATATATACTCGGTGCACATATAAAATAATAATTTGAAAAACTGAGCATGGCTTTTTCTTGGAAGGAAGATACTTAGGGAATTTCGAAAGGGCCCTTTTCCTCCCTGTTTGGTCCAAGCTAAAGGTCCTGGAGATATTACACATTTTGCCTCCCCAACAGGGAGATTTTTCTCTCTTGCTCACAAGTAACTATTGTTTTACAAAATATAGAGTGTTTCGCTTTTTTTAAATACAGCAAAACACAACCAAATCAAATCTGAAGGGGAAAACTGTTCAATATCATTCATCAGAAAGATCCAGGAATCAAATGGAAATGCATAAGATATGAGCAATAAATCAACACATCTTTAACCATGTAATTCATTCTAATAAGGCATCTATTATTGTCTCCTAAGTAATCCTCATATTTGGAAGTAATATAAAATTTAACTTTACCCCTTTTAAATAGCTATACATAAAATTTATTCAACACTAAATATTACAGAAGAACTCCATACTTATATGTCTAATGTCTCACCCTCATTCTTGTCTAACATTAATGTTTTATTTGTGATAAATACACACAAGATTTTCCCTCTTGGTCATTTTAAGTGTACCATTCTACAGTGTCAAATATATTCATAATAACGCAGCTCATCTGCAGGAATCTCCCTTTGACAAAACGAACTCCCATATCATTAAACCACTCCTCATTCTCTCCTCCAACCACTAAATACCAATATTCTCCTTTTGTCTTTATCAATTACTCTAGATACTTTGTGTGACAAAATCCTACTTAACTTGTCATTCTTTAGCATCATGTCAAGTTTTAATCTATGTGAAAGAAGATGTCTAAATTTCTTTCCTTTTTAAATGGTGCTGGACAAATTGGATAAATACTTGCAAGAAAATGAAACTAGACCCTCTCACCATGCATAAAAAATCAACTCCAAATGGATCAAAGACCTCAACGTAAGACCTGAAACTCTGAAAATCCTGTAAGAAAACATTGGGGGAAGTCTCTACAAGATAAGAATAGGGAAAAAACTTCCTGAACAAACCTCTGATAGCCCAGGAAGTGCAACAATCGCTTGGCCAATGGGATCTCATCAAGCTAAAATGCTTCTGTACAGAAAAGCATACCATACTGAAAGCCAATAGACCACCATCAGACTGGGAATTAATCTTTACCAGCTACAGTACAGATAGAGGTATAATATCTAGAATGTACAACGAACTCAAAAAAAATTTTTAAATATATGATAAATACGATATCAATATTCTCATAGGGGGTGTGTAGGGTAGTAAAAGACATAGAGAAAAAGTAGGAGCTGAGGGGAGGAGAAATGTGAAGCTGTTATTTCCCAGATGTAGGCACCTGCGTTTTGCCAGAGGCAAAGCATTTTGAAGATTAATCACATAACACTATGCAAGTACTGCACTGTATATAGATTTTTGAATCTTCTCTTGTTCTTTCTCTTTCATTTGCTTTTTTTTCTTTTCTGTGTCTTAATTTTTTAAATTAAGGTGAAGTTTATGTTCTGTAGACTTCATCACACTTTAAAAAAAGAACACCTAGAGAGAGAGAGAAAACATTGTCTACATGGTTTTTCAGTGTCCTTGACCCAAGTGAGACACATGGTGAAAGTTATTTGTCCCTAGAGAACAGAGAATGGTTGACTAAATTTTAGTTGGTCAGATTTCATAGAGAAAAGCAGAGGAAGAGAAATCCAGTCAGAAATCCTGGCCAGGTCTCCGTGTTCCATGTGCTCATGGCATCTTGCGCCTTGTTTTGCCAGTACTTTCCTTGGCTGTCATTTCATTGGCTTTAGCTGTATTAAATTAAATCAAATTTGGCCTGGGGCTGCCTCTGTATCCTGAGTGTCTACCTTACAAGCTACAGTCAAAATGCATGCATAAACTGAAAGACTAAATTAAAAGTATATATTGTGTCAGCCAGTCACAGGAGGCTAACTGGTCAGACCATGTCCAACTCAGGCCTTGCACTGGTCCATACCTATCAGGCTGTTTGTATACCTTCCTTCCACTTTCTCCTGACCAAAGACATCTGTCCACCTGCCTGA
>PVHP010032503.1:0-20255 GCA_004024765.1 Zapus hudsonius | reverse complement strand
GGTGGGGGAGACTATCCAGAGGCATGGCACCCTTCAGTAACAACACACTTGGGCCAGGAGGACCTGGTTGAGTACTAGGCTATCCATGATACCCTGCCACAAAGACTGATCCAGAAGGCCCACGGAGGAGGATATCCAGCTGTTTGGGGATGGGGAGGGGGGCATTGGGGAATTGGGGATAACAACTCATTGTTTGCCCACTGAATAATGTAACTCATTATGGACAATAAATATATATTTAAGAAAAAAAAAGAATTTGCAGCAAGCAAAAATGAAACATTTGTGTGAGAACACAGAGCTGGGAATGAAGATTTATAATAAAACAAGTTCAAGAAAAAAAAGAGGTGTCATTATTCTCACTGGATGTCTGTTATATTCTTTACTTCCCACAAGTCACCAGAATGTGTCCAGAAGCAAATAACACTTTATCAAAAAAGTGCTGCTTATATACATTCCCAAATTAACAGCTACAGATGACATAAATGACCGGTCCTTTCTCAAAAGGCCACATTACATTAAACTTTCTTGATCTTCTTGAGAATGTTTTGGAATTCAATTTAGCTGTTATACTATATCCTTAGCAGTAGCCTCATGACTAAAAGTTTGACCCTATTTGATAGAATTTCTTTTCTAAAAAGTCAATTTAGAGAACACTTTTGCTTGTTTAAATTACTTGTTTATTACTCTTTTAAAATCAATGATACCTGTTGACAAAGATCTTCTCCTTGACCAGCTTTAGTCAAGATATGGAACATTCTTCTAAGCATTTCTATTTATTCCCTTTTAAATTCAGGTTTCAGCAAGAA
The DNA here is from genome assembly GCA_004024765.1 of Zapus hudsonius. NCBI lineage: Eukaryota > Metazoa > Chordata > Mammalia > Rodentia > Dipodidae > Zapus > Zapus hudsonius. The sequence goes on along the minus strand of PVHP010032503.1, from coordinate 19,449 downwards.
AAAAATGGCAAATTCATTAGAAAGAACCCTTGCCATGGGGAGCTGATGATCTCCAAACTGTGATGGGGTTCCTGTTTCTCCATCATCTCCTAGATGATGTCTGAGCAGCCTGGTTTCAGCCTCAGCAAGAATACCATTAGGTCAGTCTCTCCCATACGCCTAAGAAATGCATCATCATTATCCAACACCCTTAGCCTTGGTTACAAATTCCTACCTGCCATCATGTATTGGGAGTTGCACCTGACCTCTCTTTACCCCAGCACAATTTTATTACAGTGATCATTATACCTTAGATACTACACTTGAATTAAGTCTACACTTAATAAAAATCATTATATAAAGTTTTTATTGAGCAATATTAAGTGGCTAGTTATAAATACAAGTGTATCATAAAAAATTAACTCCAAAATGGAAGCTTTAAAATTTTCTTGGGAACTGAAACATACAAGACAGCATTTTGACAAGCTTCTTTTATTTTATGGTACTCATTTCTGTAAACATTCTACCATATTTGTACTCATTTGTGTTTTTATTTTTTTCAATTAATAAGTAGAAGCTCTGTATGTGCAAGTTTTGTGTTGGTACCACCATTTCCCTCCATCATGCCCCTGGTCCACTGAGGACCATCCTCAATGGGATTGCAGAAATGCTCCATGGGATGAAGGGCTACCAGTTGTGTATGCAGCAGATTTTATTTTTGGGAGGGGGCAAAATGCCTCTGAATATTTCCCCCACCATAGCTCTTATAATCTTTTTGCCCCTTCTTCCACAAAGTTCCCTGAGATATGGTAGGTGAGTTTTAAGTCTGCTTTGGGTTTCAGGACTTAAGAATCTCTGGGTTTCTACTTTGGACTGTTTTGAGTATCCTCAGAGTCTATCTGTACTCTATGTCTGTATAATACCTATGGCTCTTATATGAGCAATATGATGTGTAACTGAACTTTTTATTTCAAGAACCAAGAACCTACAGATGTAAAACACTATCGGAGGTGCTGGGGAGATGGATCAACTGTTAAAAGTCCAAGCTTACAAAAACCTGGCTGGATTGGGATCAATTCCCCAGCCACCCAATTAGAGCCAGATGGACAATATTTTGCAGTGGCAAGAGACCCTGGGTGTACACAAATACAAACATGCACAGAAGCACAAGTCAAGCACAAGGCAAGGTCTCTAAAATAATTAGACATTTGGTTTACAAGGACACATAAAACATGATGGCACACATTAAACAAATATGACATACAGTTTATTAGTAGAAAGTCATGCTATGAATGAGTGACTCCTAATAGCATTGTTTTCTTTTGGGGGGGGATTTGACATGGAAGAGTATATGACACAGATTTCTTAATCCCTAACTGGCTAAAGTGAAGCAACTGACAAAAGTCTCATGGAATTTGAACACAGACAACTGGTATACCTTAGAGAAATGCAAGCTAGAAAGGAAGTATATGTCTGCTCTATCAATAACTTTTAGGATGAAAGGGAGCCATGTGAGCATGAGAGGAAGAACGCTGTATGGTGTCACTGTCATGGACACCAGTGTCCCAATAGAGCAGTTCCAGAAGGAGGAAGAAAAGTACCTGTTTTGCTAGCAGGAGTCCTGCATGCAATGCAGGTAGCTCCATAAGAGAGCAGTTTCGATTCAAAAGAAGCTACTGCTGTCTAAACATGCTGCCTTTGCCCATGCGGAGTCTTCTGTAACACCAACCATCACAAAGATACCATGCTAAAAAGGCCTCAAACCAGATGGTAAAGTCAAGTTTGAGGATGGAAATTTGACTCTAATCTTAAATATCAGTTGGATGCATTTTTTCATCTTGATGAACATAAGGAGAACAGCCAGCATCGCCCATTACTCTCCCAGAATGGATATCTCTAACAGAGCACCTACCCAGAGGAAGTTCTATGTAATATCATAATATAAAAATTGTTCTATAGGACAACTGATCATAGTGCAAAACTAGCCACATCCTTTTTTATGAACAGATTTTTTTGAAAATATATTTTAATCTCCAGGGCAAAATATTATGGGGACAAAATCCCAAGCTCCAAGGGGAAAGTCCCACCACCAGAGACTTACAGAGAAGCTACACCCAATAGAATCTTGCCAAATTAGCAATGTGTGTCTCATTTTACCTATACTGATCTCACTCTTTGATGTAGATTCTTTTCGTATTTTTCAGAAGGCAGTGAGAGAGCCATGGTCATTCCAACTCCACCAATGGGCCACAGGCAGATAGCTGATATCCCTGCAAGAGATGAATCATCCCAGACCTATCCTGTTGGCCCCAAATGAAACCTTTGAGAATGTGGCATGATAAACAAGAGACCTATCACCACATCAAGTCAGATAACCCAGGATAGGTCAATGAGAAAAAGAATATCCAACACAACCCAAAGCAGAAGTCCAGAGACTTAATTTCTCAACAATAAAGCAGACTTAAAACTCATCCACCATGACTCAGGGAACTGAGCAGAAGACAGGGTAGAAAGAATGTAAGAGCCACAGTGGGAGAGAATATCCAGAAACATTGTCCCCCCTCAACAAAAACCCACAAAGAGGGATAAAGGGGAAGGAATCTGGCTACCTTATAACCCCCTACTCCATGGATTGATCCAGTATATCCAACAAGGAGGATACCCAGCGGTTTGGGGACAGGAAGGAAGGAAATGGGGGTACCATCATAATATTTGCTCATATTATGGATAATAAAGATATCAATGAAATGCAATTATAATGTCTCATAGGATAGAATATATAATGTTTATACTATATAAGCATAAATCTGTATTATTATTATAATTATTAGTTAAAAATAAAGGTTTTTTTTTCTAAAGGCCCAGTTGTAATTGGAGGAACCATTTTGGCATGTTTCAGAGAATTCTCCCCTTAAGATTATCTCAGTGGAAACTATTTTACTAGAGCATTATTGGCTAGGATTAGGGAACAGTTTAACTGATTGGGGAGATGGTGAATGCAGCTGGCACCCCTCAGTAGCGTTCCACATGGTGACACTCAGAGATGTTAACTGAGGGGCACGGGTGAAGCTCATCCAGGTCTCAAGCTTCTTCCCAGGGATGCTTAATGGACTTGCCTTATACACCTGCTACCTTAGCAGTTCACATCTGCCTTTCTGCAACCATAACAGAGTGTAGTAAAAAGGTCATAAAAGAGACTGAGTGATGTGAAAAGCCATCACTTACAGCTGTCACGGTAGAATTACCAGTGATGTTTAGAAGCATGATTAGGATCCTCAAACACGTCAATGAATAAAGCACACAAAATGCAAAAACAAATTGGTAAGGTGAGCAAAAAGATGAAAATTGCAAGAATTTTTCAAAATAGATATTAGCTCTCTAAATCATTTTAACCAAAATTAAGGGACTGGTAATCACAATAACAGATTGGACAGAGCCCAGGAAAGAATCATTGAGCCAAGGCTCAGTGATAAAAGAAATCATCCAAAGAAGAAGAAAGCAAGAGAAAAAGACTAACAAAACCAGTGTATGTATGTATATATATATATATATATATATATATATATATATATATATATATATACCATCCAAATGACTGAATAATCATGAACCATCTCAGATGCAATTTACTAAAAATGGTAATAATAGAAAAAAGAGAAATAGAAACATTATATAATGCAACACTGACCTAGAATGGTCTACAAGTTCCCAAGTGAATGTCAGATGCCAAACTACAAGTGTACACCATGCAGAGAACCTAAAATCTGATTGTACAGAATTCATAGCTAAGAAAATTCTCAATAGCAGAAAGAAGGAAAGAATTACATCCATTTTCTGAAAAGCTATATATGCAAAATAGATCAAAATACTTAAAATATTGAGAGAGGTAGACAGAAAAGTATAGAAAAAGGACTAACCTACAGGGATTTTATATACCATAAAATTATCTGTAATAAGAAAATAGATTTTCTCAAAGAAACAACACTGAAAGAAGTTTATTGACAAAAAGTCACTGAAAGTAACAGTGAAAGTTCTTTAGAGAGAAGAAAAATATGGAATTTGGAATCTCAGACCCATGCACCAAAGAAAGGAAGGGTAAAATAAAAATGCTCACATATCTTAATTTTAATTGATTTGAGTGGTCATTTAGATGTGAATAGATGTCCTCCTTAGCCTGAGGTATTTTGGATTAATCCAATGTATGAGGGCCAGAGAGACCACAAAATTCTGATGCCCAAGAATCCACATCCACAGCTGGATATGGCTGCAAATGTCTGTAAACTCACTCTAGTACTACAAGGAGTTGGGTGGAGACAGGAGAATTATTGTGGTATACTGTTTGGAAAAAGTAGTGAAAATGGCAGCTCTAGGTTGATTAGCTCTCTCTAGGAAACAGGTAGATGAGCAAAAAAAAAAAAAGAAAGAAACACATAGTGATTTCACCTGGCTTGGCACACATGTGCATAAAGATGTGTGTTTATAACACATGCAAAATAAAATTAGAAATGTGTACACATGCATGTATCCAAAGATCTATCCACACATATTCACACACAAGCACAAACAAGTTGCTTAAGTTAGTATAAGTATGCACTGTTTTTTTTCTGGCTCAAGATATATGCATGCACATATACACATATGCTTACACAGATGTAATTTTTACATTCTATAGTTTTAAAATAGCCTTAATGAAGTAATTGTGCACAAGCCTATCTAAACAGGCATCTGATACATAGGTATATTATTTTCACCCCCAAAGAGTAAGGATTTGTCTGTATGTCATGTGGCCATACCTATAAAGAAAGTGGTTAGGTAACTAAAGCCAAAGATAAATAAGTAAAAGTAGGAAAGGGGATGCTGGTTATTTCTAAGAGGAACATGGGCTACCAAGGGCATCCTTGTCAATCTGCATGTGTGATTTTATGTAGCAATTGACCCAGAAACGACAGCTTTTCATCCAAAGCCTACTCACCTAATAATCTTGTAACTTCCCTTTATTGTCATTTGGGAAAAGAGGTTTTCTTCTTTAAAAGATCCTATGGAACATTGAGCATGAGAGACAGAGAGGTTCTGAGGTTGGGAGGGATGGAAGGAGGGAGACACACACATACAAAGAGAGAGACATAGGGAAAACAAAGGGATAGAGAGAATAGCTAAGTGAGGAAAGAAATGGAGCTGGGAGGAGACAGAAGAGACGAGGGAAGGGGAGAGGAGAGAGTGAGGGGATGGGAGAGGAAAGGAGAGGATATATAAGAATGTGAGGGAAGAGGTGAGGAAGAGATAGAGAGGAGAGAGAGAAAAGGAGGGGAAGGTAGGGGAGGAGAGAGGAGAAGGAGAAGAAAGGAGAGGAAGGATGGGAGGACAGGAGAGGGCAGCAGGACAGGACAGGACAGGACAGGACAGAAGTGGAGAGCCACTGATAAGAAAACCAATTTGATCTGCAGTTTCATCTGCAGGGAACAGCATCAGTGTGAAGTAATGAACTGAAGTTTCTGGAGATGTTTCACAGTGTCTTAAATTATTGTAACTTCAAGTAGATAATGAACACACTTAATCTCTATGAATTGGGTGTTAGAAATAGCCATGCAAGTGAAAATAAAGAGAAGCTTTGCTAAGCTGGGCGTGGTGGTGCACACCTTTAATCCCAGCATTGGGGAGGCAGAGGTAGGAGGATTGCCATGAGTTCAAGGCCACCCTGAAAGTACATAGTGAATTCCAGGTCAGCCTGGGCTAGAGCGAGGCCCTATGTCGAAAAACCAAAAAAAAAAAGAGAGAGAGAGAGAAAGAAAGAGAGAGAGAATCCCTGCTCCAGATTCATCAAGTGAAATCAAGTTTGTTGTAGAAAAGTACACAATGGAAATTGAAATTATTGCATCAGTTTTATGAGATAATTCTATTTTGATTTTTTTTTTTGTGGTCAGGGAATGAAGTACATATCTACAAGATGCATAGTAAGCAAAAATATAGCGGAATGAAATAAATACTTAAATACACATTTTCATAGTATTTGGTCATACCAATTAATTTCAATTAAGTTAAACCAATAATCCTTTGTGAGGTTAATTTTAAGTGATTGGATCCAAATCTGTTCTGTAAATTAATGATAGAAAGTTTTCTTCAATGTTCTTGCTATACTAGCAATGGTTCTGGCCATACATGGACATAGAATAACCTTCTCCCTTTCAAAATCCTGAAGCATTCATTAAAAGTGACAATATTATTAACCACTATAGTTTAACCTTAATTTTCTATTACTCATGAAAAATCACTTTGAAAAAGTGTATCTCTAGAAAATATCTTACAATTGGAAAATCCAAAAGCAATATGAAAAATTACTCAATATCAGTTCTGTCATTGTGTTTTCTCTAAATTTCACTTTAAGCAAAATTATCATCTGAAGGAACTAAATAATGTGGTAATGGGATTCCATTCACAATGTTTCTGAATATAGGGAGATCCCTTGCTTACATCTCTCTAGAAGACAACAATTCACTCAATGTCATATCCACTTCATCATTAACAAGGTCTTAAACTTGAAGTAGTTTAGGAAGGAAGAAAAAAAAAGTTTGCCCACTTTATGTTTATATATTACTATCTCTTTTTTCTTCCCTCCTCTATTTCTAATTACTATGAATACAAATATAAATTTTGGATTTCATCTATTTCAAAAAAGTCAACTTGTATTTAATGTATTTACTGTTAATAATTAGATACATTATATGAGCAAATCTTGTGATGGTGCTCCCATTTCCCTCCTCTTTTTCCGCAACCTACTGGGGGCCTTCCATAGTGTGCATACTGGATCTGTCCATGGGGTAGGGGGTTATGAATTGCACAAGAGGTTGCAAGTTTTTTCCCCACTTAGTGCGTTGCTGGGGGAGGGGCAATGTCTCCGGATATTCTCCCCCACCATGTCTCTTACAATCTTTCCGCCCCCTCTTCCACTCAGTTCCCTGAGACATGGTGGGTGAGTTTTAACTCCACTTTATTGTTGAAATCTTAAGTGTCTCTTTTTTTGTTTTTCGAGGTAGGGTCTCGCTCTAGCCCTGGCTGACCTTGAATTCTCAGGGTGGCCTTGAACTCATGGCAATCCTCCTAACTCTGCCTCCCAAGTGCTGGGATTAAAAAGGTGTGGGCCACCACGCTCAGTTTAAGTATCTCTTTTTAAAGCTTGGTTTCTGCAAATATTTGCTAATATTTGCTCTTGTGTTATTTGGCAGGACAAATAATTTTTGAAAATACAAGCATATATATTTTTTTCCTTCATGAAGCTTAGATTCTAGTATTGCCTGTGTTCACATGTTTATTGAATAAAGATCTGAAATAGATTTCAGTCTCCATGCATTTTAAGCTTTTAATAAACCCCAAGTTTAAAAATGAAATGGCAAGTGAATCCTACAGGAAACCTTTCTGCTTTATTACAAACTACATCTAGAACTTGAGGAAGACTTCCTCACCTTCTTGTAATTTACCTGACTTACAATAATAAAAGATAATGAATATTTTCTTTTATGACTATAAAGTTTTTATAATCCGTTTATGACAGAGTCCTGTTCTTTGGGAACACATTTCTCTGATACATAGAAATATAAACTCTTTTATCAAAGACTGTAGACTATTAATCACATTTTCCTTCAGTTTTCTTTTACTTTGATTAAAGGCTTTTAAAGCTTTCTTTTTTGTTCTTAATTACTTGATCATTTTTGTTACAATTGATAAAGTTTCATACTTTTTATGTGATCTTGATATTTTTAGTAAATGGAATTATATTTTTATAATTTTAATACTTTAATTTTGATGAAAAACTACCAAAATAGGCATATTTGTTCAATGATTCTCTTGTGCTGAATTTTTTATAATTGCATTTCTAAATGTTCTTGATTTTTTGGAAATATTTCTGATAGGTAGACATCAAATCTCATCTTCTTAAACAACTTACAGTTTGTACATTGCTCATGAGTTTCACTTAGATGTGCTTACTTTATGACCATATTATGACTTAGTCCATATTTTCCATTTTATTCATTTACTTATGCTGGAATCTTGTTATAGAAAGTTAAAACAATCTATTTTATTGTCAGAAAAATGTATGTACTCGATGCTTATATCATTATGGAATGTTACAGTCTTTCTATGGAATTCTTGGCATCATTTTAGAATCCTACTGTCCATAGCTTTCCAAGTACATATTGTATTGATAATTACTAAAAGTTCTTGAACTTAGTCAATATAGTATATTTCTTTTAAGATTTTGATTCTTATTTGCTCTTCATTTTTATACTGTTAATCATTACTAAGAAAATTACTGACTCTGGGAGTTCCTATTTCCAATAAATGGCATATTAAAATTTATGATTTTGCTGTAAGAAATTTAGATGTGATAGCAGAGATGTTATGTATTTGTAAAAGATTGTGTTATTTATTCTTTCCATTTATCTGCCTGATTACCCAACAATGTTTTTTAAAATATATTTATTATTTATGAGCAGAGAGATGAGATAAAGAGATGAGAGAGAGAGAGAGAGAGAGAGAATGGGCACTACAGGACCTGTATCCAAATATTTAATCCTACTTCCAACATAAATACTACTAAGCAAGAAAAGGTAACATGTGAGTGGTAAACATCATCATCTGTTGTTTAAAAATGTGCTAAACTATAAACAAATTAACTAAAAGTTTCTAGAAACACATTATTTAGAGAATACTCCAATCCATAAAGCAAGAGGAAAATCAAAGAGAAATGCAAAGTACATTATCTCAATAAAAGTGAAAATAAAATTTATAAAAAATTTGTCACCTTGAGGTCAGCAATAATATTTTACAGCTATATTAGAAAAATATAAAATGAACTATTTCCAATTCTGCTCTAAGAAGTAGCTGAAAGGGAAACTATCATCAATGCTAAACAGAAAGTAATAATGTAAATTAAGGCAGATATTAGTGAAATAGAAACAAAAAAATCAATGATAATGCAATTCTATGTCTTTCAAAATTACCAATAAATCTTTATTTTCAGGCAGTTGTGGTGACACAACCTGTGATCCTAGCACTAAAGGAGCTGAAGCAGGAGGAAGAGATGTTTAAGGACATTTTTTTTGCTGTCTTTTAAAAGAGGAAATAGTATCATCAGTCTCAAAGTCAAATTGATCAGGATGAAATGAGAGAAAACAAAAATTACCAGGAAGTGGAAAGACAGAATTAATTCCACTCTAGAATTTTATAGCTGTTAGTTGAAATGATGGGATCCCATCACAAAAACTTGACAACCATCAGTTGAACAATGCAGATGACATGGACAACTTCTTGGAAAACACACAACCTGCCAAGATCCTTAGATAAAATGTGTAGCTTCTTAGCCTATGTCTATGAAAGATGGAACGTTCCACACACAACACAAAAGCTCTACAAAATATCAAACAAAGTAAGCGAATTTCATGCATTTCTCAGGATATGTGCTCACTATAGGCAATATATCTGTGGAATTAAGTTTTAAATAATATCATCAAAATTTAGTAAATACCACTAATAATTGCAAACAATTTGTATAATACCCAGACATTGGAAATTAGAAAGTTATTTAATAAAATTAAATGGTAATGGTTAAATATAGTATATTCATATAGTGAAAGCCTCACTATTTTTTTTCCGAGGTAGAGTCTCAAATCTAGAGCAGACTGACCTGGAACTCACTCTGTAGTCCCGGGCTGACCACAAACTCACAGAGATCCTCTTACCTCTGCTTCCCAAGTACTGGCATCAAAGGTGTACACCACCATGTCTGACTTCATTATTTTCCAGGATATAAATTCCCTATTAAAAACAGCTATAGATTTTTTTCAGTACTAGAGAAATTCTCAGGAGATTTTTCAAATCTACCAAGAAGGTAGAATAGACAAAATATGTTTGAAAAACAACAAAAGGCTTGAAGAGCTTCTATTCCCAGGCTGCATACATTTTATAAATCTAAAAAAAAAAAAAAAGAACTGAGAGCACCTTCAGAGATGAATGGAGCAGACAAGAAGCCTCAGGGAAAGATGCAGTGTGTATCTGCACTAAGATCTACAGTATGTGCAAAGAAATTTGAAGCTATAATGAGGAACAAACAAACCCTATAGTAAATGCTCACAGAATAAGTAGGTACCACGGGAAAACAAAAACCACTGTGTTATGCCAGAATAAGCCAAAACCCCAATTTTATTCTAATTCTAAAATGGCTAGAACATATAATAAGGTAATTTTGTTACCTTTAATCTGGTATATGTTTAATAAGACAACAAAATCTATGGAAAAAATAGATGAATCTTTATTTTTGTCAGTATGTTGATTTATTTATTTGCAGCAAAGAGAGACAGAACGAGGCAGACAGGCAGAATATGGGCACACTGGGGACTCCTGCCACTGTAAACAAACTCCAAATGCATGTACCACTTCATGTGTTTGGCTATATATGGATACTGGGGATTCAAATCTGAGCCATCAGGCTTTGCAAAGCAATTGCCTTTAATCACTGAGCCATCTCTACAGCACCAAATTAAAGTTCAGCACTTTTGCTATTCTCAAACTATAAAATGAAGAAAACAGTCCTCAACTAGAATAAAACAGCAGATTAATTTTAATTATATACAGTGAAAGAAGGAATGAAATAATACATGTTATCAGTTACATTCATACATAATTATAGACAAGGTCAACTACAGAGAACTGAGAGAAAACAGGTGTTTAGCGTCATTTTGATGATGGTGAAGGCAATAAGAATTAAGAAGAGTTATAAGGAAACTTGGAGGTGATACATATATCTTCTATGGATTGTGATACTCAACCGCTGATATATACAAATGTTAAAATGATCAAAATTGCATTTCACATTTTGAATTCATATATTCATCTTAGCCCATACCTCTCAAGTATAACAGATATAATTTAACTTTTGATTTATTTTAAATTCTGTTAAGAGCTGGAGAGATACTCAGCAGTTAAAGCAGTTGCCTCTATATTCTAAGACCTGAGTGGTATTCCCCAGTACCCACTTAAAGCCTGATACACAATGTGGCCAAAGCATCTGGAGTTCATGTACTGTGGCTTGAGGCCAAGGCACACAGATTCTCTTTATCTCTCTTCTATCTCTCTCTAATTGCAAATGAATAAATAAATATTTTTTACATATGACAAGGCATTATGGTGAGACTCTGAATGCCAGCTTGTGGGAGGCTGAGCCAGGAGTATCACCATGACTTCAAACCAGCCTGGGTTACACAGTGTGTTCTAGGACATCCAAGAATACATAGAAAAATATTGTCTCTAATTAAAAAAAATTTAAAAAAAACAAAAAAAGGTTGTGTATATGTATGCATATGATATGTAGGTTATAGATATAGATACAGATATCAAAACAAGCTTCTTTAGGAAAGCTAATTTCAAAAATTTATAGAAGTCAGGCGTGGTGGCGCATGCCTTTAATCCCAGCACTCAAGAGGCAGAGGTAGGAGGATCACCATGAGTTCAAGGCCATCCTGAGACTACACAGTGAATTCCAGGTCAGCCTGGGCTAGAGTGAGACCCTACCTCGAAAAACCAAAAAATAATAAATAAATAAATAAATAAATAAATAAATAAATAAAAAAAAAAAATTAAAAATGTATAGAAAAGAATTATTAACCCTCTCAAATATTTGTATTGACTGCTAATGCAAACTTGTGTTTTTATAAGCATTCTCATATAGCGAAAGCCTTTCCAGTTTTATTTCAACTTATCTGTAGGTCGCCAAACAAGTAATTCTCTGTTCTTAATGCATTTCGTGGTAGGTTGTCAAATATGTCTACTTTCCTTCTGTCACGGGCCTATTTTAACAACGTCACACCTGAATTATTTTAAATATTTCAGAGATATAAATAATTCAGTTGCTCTCAAATAGGATAAAATAATAATCTGTGTCAAAATAATGACACTGGTATATGGAATTGTTTAAATTATTTACAAGTATGATGTCATTGTTTGTAATGAGCTAATATATTGTGATTACCATTATCAGATAATATCTTACATAGTTGACTTCTCATTTAAAATATTTCTTACAGTGATCTGTAATAATCGTGACTTTGCAGTTTAGTATTTAAATATGCATTTTATTAGGAATAAAAGGTGACACTGCATAATTGAGTTAGAATGTTAAGAATAGAGCAGAAGGTTCCCAGAGAGGAGGCATGCTCCCAGTCACCCTAACCCTAATGGAAAGAGACAAAACCCTCATATTCCAGAGCCCCTGCTTCCAGCACAGGTCAGCATTCAATATGAAAATTCTACGATATGTCTCTTTATGACTGTTAAATCTATAAATTAAAACATTATTTCCTGCTACTGGCTAATTTTAATTAAAATTTTAATTAAAAGTATAAAAATTATAGAATGAATTTAAAAATTATGGGGTTTAATACCTAATCAGACTCTTTTGTGTGCAAAAGAGTATATAATGAAAACAATTCATTTGCCAAAATTTTGTATAATTTCGGCGTAATATTATAAGTCATTATTTTTTGAAATCTGTATAAATGCTTGTCATATTCATCCTTTTTAATTCCATCATCTAATTGCTGTATATAATGATTTATTTTAAAATGCAAAATCATGGCTATAAAGGCTATTGACTTGATTCCCTAGTACCCAGATTCATAAAGTTGTGTGGCTCATGTGTCTGGAGTTTGCTGCTGAGAGATGCCCTGATGTGCCCATTCTCTTTCTCTCTCTCTCTCTCTCTCTCTCTCTCTCTCTCTCTCTCTCCTCTCTCTCTCTTTCTTTCTCTCTCTCTCTCCTTGAAAATCAGTAAAAAAATTAAAGTAATTTAAAAAGTAGATAAAATCAGTTTAGAAATGTAGTATGTGGGAAATTAAAAACTAGGGTGTTTAACTTGGGTCCCCAGTGATTTACAACGACCATAAGCAGAAAATAGAGAGAAAATTAAAACAGTTCAAGAGACATAAGTGAATTAACTGTGGCAATGTGAAGACACAAATTATTACATATATATAAAATGTACTTGTGCATATGTGACATATATATATATACTCATATATGTGTGAATGTATATCAAATATATATTATAATAGATTAAAATATGCTACATGAATACTATTTGCTTAAATATAGATATGTATAAACATATTTCTAAAAAAAGAGGAATCAGGGCTGGAGAGATGGCTCGTCAGTTAATGCACTTGCCCGCATAGCCTAAAGACCTGAGTTTGATTCACCAGTACCAATGTAAAGCCAGATGCACACAAGGGCACATGCATTTGCAGTGGCTAGAGGCCCTGGTCTGCCCCCCCCCCCTCTCTCTCTCTCTCTCTCTCTCTCTCTCTCTTCTTGGAAATAAATAAATAATACATAGAGGAATTTCAAAAGTTTTTTTTTCCAAGTCTGAACTATGTTCTTAACTTTTCAGCCATCGTTTCAATGAAGTATGTTTTTATTCTGTATAATATGTGTCCCATTTGGCTGCTTAAGAAAGTTATAAGACATTTTAAATCAAAGACTACATTTGTTTTATAATTCTTGAAATCTTTGCAGTCTCTGGAAGATGTCTTACCATGAGAATTTCCCTTAAACTGAATTAAATAATATAGTAAATAAATTTGAAATATATCTGGAAAAAAATAAAACTTTTTTTGTTCTTTTTGTTTTGTTTTGTTTATCGAGGTAGGGTCACATTCTAGCCCAGGCTGACCTGGAATTCACTCTGTAGTCTAAGGGTGGCCTTGAACTCATGGCAATCCTTCTACCTCTGCCTCCCCAGTGCTGGGATTAGAGGCGCACACCACCATGCCCGGCTAAAATAAAACTTTTTTTAACAACTGTCAAAAGAATTGATAAATGGTTATAGTATTCACAATAGAATTTGTGTCCTGGCCCTGCTTCCCTCTCTCTACCTAACTCCTCCTGCTCTTCTCTTTTAAATATAGTGTGCAATAATTAAAGTTCACTGGTTCAATCACACTAAACATTTGTGAAAGCGGGATTTAGCAAGCTCTGGGATATAAATTGTAGAAATATTTTTAAAACCATATAAATATTTAAAACACCTATATTTAGTTATGGAAAGTTCCTTGTACATATACCCCAAACGTGAACCATACACGTATATTCATATCATTGATCTGTATAATCAAAGCGATATCGAAATCGTGTGTTGAAGGAAACCTGTGTGCTTTACAAAGCCTATTTTTAAGAAGCTAAATTAATCATCCAAAGTGGTGAAATGTCTTAATGAAAGCAACTTTTATAATTGGATTAAATCTTTAGACTACCTATCTCTTCTTGATTAAATAAAAAGTTTGGTTTCTCGGGATAGTTCAAACTCTTAGGGAACTGCCTTGAAGTCATTAGAACTCACCTACTTTGATTCTGCCTACCAGAGCTGACTTAGTGACCTTTATGTTTCACTTCTGAAATTTCAGTCTGTCTGAAATCACCAGCTTAGTTTTCTTTGTGAGTTAACCAAAATCCTCTCTATTGACCTCAGTTGGTCTGACCCTCACACACATTCAGTCTGATTAATATCAAAGTGCAGCAGCGTTAAGCATTTGCTTTGACGGGCTCATTATCTTTCCTCTTTGTTATTTTTCTTTGAGTCCCTTCTGATATGTCTGCATTCGTTAGCAACTGACAAGAGGCTTTTGGCGATCTTATGCCCTGCTAAATAGGCTTTTATCTACACCATTTCAAATGCTATAGCAATATTAGAATATATCACCCCCATTTTAACTTTGAGAACACAAAGGAATCTATTTATGCAAAACATCAAGTTATAAGGAAGAGATTAAAGTGGAGGTCATGTTATTGTGTCATTGCTTGGGAACAAAGTCCTGCACCTCTGTGGAAAGGCTGTTTACATACTGATTTCTGTAGGCTGTACCTTGATGTCCTCTTTTCATTACCTTAAAAGTAACACGATTGATAAAAGGACATGTGCAGAGAAATTAAGACATTTCCAGTCACATATTTACATTATAATGCACAATACACATTCTAAATGACTCCTAAAAAGCAATTTTATTGTTTCTACTAAGTCATTGTCAGTAGAAATTCTACTAATAAATATATATGTATATATAGGCTGTAGAAATGGCTTAGTTGTTAAGGTACTTGCCTGCAAAGCCAAAGGACTTGAGTTTGATTCCCCAGTAGCCATATAAAACCAGATGCACAAGGTGGCACATATGTCGAATTATTTTGCAGTAGCTGGAGACCCTGGCATGCCCATTCTCTCTCCCTCTCTTTCCTTCTCTCTCTTTCTCGCTCTCTCTCTTTCTCTCTGCCTCTTTCTCTCACTCTGTCAAATAAATAAATAAATAAATAAAATATTTTTATATTTTTAAAACATATATGTGTATGTCTACATCACATTCTTCATGGCATAAATGGTGTGTTCCATATGCATAAATATTTCTAGAAAATTCAATTATGGTATTAAATACTCTCAAACACAATAGAGCTTGGCACTTTTTTCCCTTTTTGTGTTCCATAGCCACGATATGTCACATCGAAAAGAGAATTAAAGAAGACCATTAAAGTCAGTTATGGATCAGTGAGCAAAACTTTGTGAACTACTGCTGTTAACATTTTCTTGCTTTTTTTTTCTTATTGTCAAACGGTGCAATTTAATTATGCATGTATTTTAATTATTATGGTTTTATTTCACAGAGAATAGACTGGGCATAGAAATAAACAGTATGCATCATTTAGTGGAGATTGCAATAATTTTCTAGATTTTATTGAGACAATGATTGACTCACACATTAGCTTGCAAAGTGGATTCTTACTATTTCTTATGAGCAATGTATTATTCTTTGCTAAACAACAACAACAACAAAATACATGCTGAAGAAAAGCCAGTCTTTAAGATACTGAGTTTTGGAGTCAGATTCTCAACATCATAGTAATAGGCATTAGGACACTTTTCTAAGCTTCTGCTGTGTTGATTATTGCATTAGAATGAAAAACTGAATGTGATATTTTGTTGCTGAGGCATTTAGACAAATCTTGAAGGTATGGGAAAGACACAGTAAAGAATGAATTAATAACTGTGTGATTAAGACCCACTAGCAACAGTACCTATAAAAATACCTCTACACAGGAAACAAGTGCCAGTCGGTAATTGTTACATTAGAAAATACGGCTTTAGTATGAATCAATGAGAGTAGATCAGGCAATGCTGACATATACCCTCTCATGTGCTCTTATACCTACACAATCTTCAGTGAAACATGGAGCTATAAATATTTTCATTTCATTTATTATTTAGTATGTGCATGGACCACTAACATAAAACAGCGTTATAAGTTTCAAATATATTTTATGTAATATTGTCTAAGGGAAGAACAGAAATCAAGTTTAAAATACATGACTATAAAACAAGTATCCTCATAATTATCTGATTATTGTATAACTAATGTCTATTTGGTTTTTTTTAATCATATTAAAACACCCCCAGTAACTGCTACTCAAACTACTCACAAACCACCATCCCATGGAGCATTCTACTTCTGGGGGCCCTTAGTGGGTTGTAGGGAGGGAGGAGGGAAACAGTGGTACTAATACATGACTTGCACATACAAAGTTTCCACTTATTAAAAAATAAATGAATAAATAAATGAAATATTAATTTATTTGCAAGAAGAAAGAGACACACACAGAGAGAAAAAGAGAAATAGAAAGTGAATGAGAGAGAGAGATCAAATGGGCCTGCCAGGACCTCCAGCCTTTGCAAATGGACATCAGATGCCTGTGCTACCTTGTGCATCTGCCTCAACATGGGCACTGGATAACCAAACCCAGTTCCGTAGGCTTTAGAGACAAGGACCTTAACCACTGGGCATCTCTCCAGCCCTCTATTTGTTTTATTTAAACATTAATTTATTTAACTTAGTTGTGAATAACAAAAATAATGATTTCCAAAACGAAGCACTAAGATACCACCTGAAAAATTGTGAACAGTCTTGAAAATCTTTCTAACTGCTCTTTAATCAAGTACAATATGAGTTTTGAGGAAATTTGTGCTGATTGAGTTGTTGGCCATAATAAGCTTACATTTTTATATCAGGTTCTGTTTCACCATATACTAATTATTTCATATCTTAACTTGGAAATTTCAAGCTTCAAAACATGTACTTACAAATGATCAAACATTGATTATTTTCAGAGGAAAATGGAAATGTGAAGTGTAAATTATGGTAAACAAAAGAACAGAGGCAAAATGCACAGTGGTTTTCATAAATGGTCCTGGAATTGGGCCCAGTTCCTTATCCTGAGTACTTTGTCTTGATCAAGTGTTTTAACTTATGAAGTTAAAAATGCACTTTTCATACATGAATATCATGTGCTCTGCTAAATTTAGCCTCTCTCCAAATAACTTCTCTTGCCATGCAGAGCTGCTCCAACTTGGTACCTCTTCCTTTTCCAAAATAATCCCCTGTCTGCTTCTCTCTCTCTTTCTCTCTGCCTTTCTCTCTCTGTCTCTCTCTCACACAAGCACACACCATATATATTATCTGTATCCTTATATGAGAGAATTTATGTGATATTTTACTTAATCTGAAATCTCTAATTTCATCTATTTTCTTTTAAGTCCAAAGAAATCTCCATTGCTCATCTCATTAAACTTTCTATATCCACTCATTTACTGATTGACATCTATGCTGATTCTGTGAGTTGATTGGCCAGATCGTAGGTTGTTTGACTACTATGACAAAATGCATGTAAAGTAAATACAAAATATCCTCCCTAGGCTCATGTGTTTGAATATGTGCTGAAATTAATGCTGCTTTTCTGGAAGGCTGTGTAACCTTTAGGTGGTAAAACCTTCCTGGAAGAAATGTTTCACTGGGGATTGTCCTTGTGGTTATATAACCAAGCACCATGTTATAGTCTCTCACTCTGCTTCTGCCTGCTAATACAAGGCTAGCTTTCCACTCCTAATACCCTTTCCCCACCATGAAGGACTCAGCACTCTAGAACTGTAAGACAAAATAAACTTCCCTCTCCAATGTTGCTTCTGGTCAGATATTTGTTCACATCAATGAGAAAGTAACCAATACAGTGGTTAAATAAGGGCTGTTGAATTTCAGTAGAATTGACATCACTTTATCACGGGAATAGAAGAAAGAATATTTCCACCAAAGAAGAAATAGGTGTAATACCCATAGAAAATAAAGACGCGTTTCATAACAACAGCGTAAATGTTTTGGTGAACTTGGAATATGCCTTATTGTTTTGATCCAATCTCCCATTTTCTCTAATAACATAGGCAGAATCATGAAGTTCAATCAAAATTTGATTAGCTCCTTATTTTCACTGAAACCATAGGTGGTAAATTACTGTTTCAGAACTCTTGCGATGATGATCAAAATAACAAAGAGTTTTGATCTTTACTACTAAACAAATGAAGAAAGTGACATCAATGGTACATCACTGAGATTAGCACTTTATAAAGTGTGTTTTATAAGTGCAATTGAAAATGAGTCTTACAAGGTAGAATGCGTTAGTTTTATAGTATGTTGAAGAAACAGGCACAGAAGGAGTTTTATTTTGAAGTCACATAAATAATAAATGCATGTAATTTGTTCATACAAAATTTGAAACAATTTGAAATTAATTATATTAAATATGATTAATGTAATAGAATTTTCTCACATGGTCATAACTATTGTTAATAATAATGCTAGTAAATACGTTTTATTTTCAAAGTACCTTTGCTTTGTTTCTCTGAATGGATTGACTTATAACTTCAATATCAAGGAACAATGCTCTGAACTATTTGAGGTATTAAAAAATCTAATGTCGGTCTTAAAAGATCAGTAAGGGTTCAAGATGGCTGACTAGCAGACACACCACGTCCCTGGGGTAACAAGGGTCAGGGTTTTCAGCAGGGATCCAGGTTGTGGACATAAGCTGCAGTCACACTCTGAGCCGCAGATACCTCCCAGCACATGATTTTCACCAGTGGAAGCTTCCATCGAGGACCGTGCTCGCCAGAGGCAGTGAGTTGTCACGAACCGGCAAGCCCGGCCAGAGCAGCCTCAGCCTGCCGGCTGACAGAGGCTTTTCCTCAGCCTCTGCCGGCTTCCCTCAGGTTCCCTCCCACTGCGTGTTCCGCATGTCTATCCTGTCCCTCCCAGGCCCTTGAGTGTCTCTCATATTCAACTCTTTTTTCTTTTTTTCTCTCTTTTCTTCTTTTCTTTTTCGCTTGTTCCTATGTAACCCCTCCCCTATCCTCCTGGTCTCCAGCGTATGTCCCGCCCCTCCAGGTCCTTGCTAATCCATATCCTTGCTTAACTTTTGTTTTTGTTTTTGTTTTTGACCTGCTGACCGGGACCTGGGATCATACGTGGCCCCTCTCCCCAGGCTTTCAGATCCCCAGCCTGTCTGCCCCACCCCTCCAGGCCCTTGCTAATCTATATCCTTGCTTCCTGTTTTTTGTTT
>PVHP010032502.1:0-20255 GCA_004024765.1 Zapus hudsonius | reverse complement strand
GCTAATTATTAGTAAAAGGAAGTAGGAAAAGTGAAATATCTACCTCAGAATGGTATGTTGGTACTCGCCTCCCCCACCTCACCCTGCCCCTATAATCCTGCCTTTGTTTCCCTGTAATCTTGCATCTGTGGTTAAGCCCAGTAAAGACTGAGAATGGGTTCTATAGATATGGAAAGAATGTGCAAATGCCCAGGTTACTGGAAAAGCCTGTAAAGATTCCCTGAATTGTGATGCATGTTTAGATTCCCTTAAAGGATCTGCTGAACTTAGCTCTTGGCTTTTTTGCCTCTGTCCGGCTATGGACACGCACTTGAGCCCTGGGCATGCCTGGTTATTTTTAATAAAACCCTTTGCGTGTTGCATAGGAGAGTTGGTCAGAGTCTTCTTTTGAGTCAGGGGTCCGGGGTCCTAACAGTTCAATAATGAAGAAAAGGGCTGGACCCCTTTCACAGGTCCAAGCAGAGAGAGTAACCCATCACCTGTACCTCCAAAGCAAGCAAGCACACTCCCCATTCTAACTGGGGAACAGCAGAACCTAAAGGCCTGAGCTCAGACTGATTTTTGCATATGTATAGCTGGAATTTCACATCACCTAGGAGTTCAGGCCAATGTGACACCTCCTCCAGCCAGGAGGCTGAAGACAAATCTTTAGTACAATTTTAAATCTATTGGGGGACATTTAATGTAACTACCACAGTAGGCCCGTTGATAGTCTGATTTAGTGTTGAGTTCTCTGTATCCTCTGGATTTCTGCTTTGATGGGTTTTGATTGAACATCATGTCTGTAGTCATTGCTCTAGAGCTGGTTGTCAGGCTAGCAGCTAAGAATAGTATTCATGTCACCACTTCCTCTGAACTTTTTCCTGGACCCTGGCAGATGTGGTAGAGGTGGCATGTCTCCTGATGGGAAGTTAGCTATCTTCTTCTCTTATTGATGGATCTTGGTTCTCCTCTATTTTCTCTGCCTTATGTAAAACCAAACAATTTTCTAGTCAAGAGTGAGAGCATCTTAGGTTAAAGGGATTATACAAAGTTGTTTGAGAGACTTTTTGGTGTGTAACCCTGTTCTTATTCTCTGGAGAGCAGTGGGGGCTTCTCTCTGAATTGTATGCATTTCCTGACCATGGGATTCTGACTTGTTTTCCCGTACCAGATATAAGTTCTCTCCCACAGAGTGGGCCTCATGTCCAAACAGAGAACAGTTGGTTACTTACAGAGGCTGTGTGCCACTATTGCACAAGTGTGTACTTCTTATCTGGTTGGCTGATTTAGTAGTCTGCGGAGTCCCCTGCTTATTCATGCTGTTTGTGACCATAGTCCTCTAGCAGGTCCCATAGGGCTTTCCAGCACTATGAGGGTTAGCCAGGAAGGAGCCAGTTTCCATTTTGGTTCCAGCATGGTATTCCAATGTCCTGTGATTATAGCCCATTGTGACTTCAGCAATAGGCTCTTACTTTTAGCTCTGGGAGGTTATCTAGTGTTGTGGCAATGGCCTATATTGTTTTGGGAATCTCATGGATCTCCTGAGCCAACAGCTCAATGTGGGGGGGGCAATGCAGTTCTGGACCTGAGATTTATTGGCCAAAGTGTATGGTTTTAAGGTTAAATTTATTCCACCTTCTGTCTAGAATGTCCCCCTTCCCTCTTTATTGTTGTTTATATCTTGTAGAATGCTAGTCAGAATGAGGGTTTCTATGTAACTAATTCATGTTGTTTTAACTTTTGTGTAATTCTGTCCCCACCCTCCCTTCCTCCTACCCTTTTTCTCTTATGTTGCAATTTGGATAAATTTAATTCCCATGTGTATGTTTACAAATTTGCTAACTTTTGCTGCCATGTCACATCAGACATTAAGTCAGTATATATATTTTTATCCTATATATTTTTAAATACACACACATATATGTGTATATATATATATATCATAACAGTTTATGCTCTTTTATCCCCTTACACCTGCTTCTGTTTCCCTGGGGCCCTCCTCAGTGGGATTATGGTAGCATTCATTGTGGGGTCATGAAAGCCTCAATCAACCCCTCCCTACCTCCTTTACCCCTCCAAGATCTTCCCACTTCCTATACTCTGTTCCTTCCCTAACCTGTCAAGTAACTCGTCCTCTCCCCTAGAAACTTTATTTGAGCCTTTTACAATACCTTTTATTTATTGACTTTTATTAGATGGGATAACATTCTAAAACTTTTTAAAAAGTCTTTTTCTACAGTTATAGCCACCATATGTGTTCTGTGTCAGTTCTGATAGATTGGTTTTTCTTGTAATTCTGGGTCATATTTTCCTAGCAGTTTTATATTTGATGTCAGTTATTATGAATTTGGTCTTGTTATCTGATAGATTTTGTGCCCCAAATTTATTCATGTGTCCCAATATTATTTTTGAGCTTTATTCAGATATGCAGGTATGCTACTTGGAAACTGTTTAATTATTTTGGGGTATTCCTTTTAAGATTTAATAATCAGAACCAAAGATGTGTTTATTCTAGGAAAAAATATTCACCACTAATGATGCAAGACCTCTCTGAGTACTAAAGGGAATCTTGAAGCTTTATATTCTGGGGGGCAGGATCTGACGGCTACCAGCCCTGCAACCTCTAATTCTTTTTTTTTTCTTTAAAGTCATTCTACAACTTTTTTCATATATTTTGCGAGATTCACATACTTTTTTCTTTTTTAGTGTCTTTATTATGAATAATTATATACATTGTATGAGCAAATCTTGTGAATATGTCCCCAATTCTCTCCTCTCTGTCCCCTACCCACTGGGATACTTCCTCGGTACACATACTGGATCTGTCCATAGGATAGGGGGTATGAACTGCACCAGAGGTAGCCAGTTTTTAATTCTTTTTTTCCTTCCCCCTTATGTTTTGTTGCTGAGGGGGGCAATGTCTCTGGGTATTCTCCCCCATCATGGCTCTTGCATTCTTTCCGCCCCTCTTCCACTCAGTTCTCTGAGTCATATTGGGTGAGTTTTGAGTCAGCTTTGTTATTGAGATCTTAAGTATCTCTGGATCTTTGCCCTGGATTGTGTTAGATATTGTTGGGGGTCTGTCTCCATTGACCTTTAATGGGTTATCAGACTTGCTGTGGTGATTGGTCTCCTGTTTGTCTCATCACTTTCTCATAGGTTTCATTTGGGCCCTGTGTGAAGGCTAGGTGTAGTTTGTCTCCTGCCAGGATGTCAGTCTTCATCCAATGACTTGTTGGTGGAATTGATTTGTCCCCCACTCTCTCACTGCCTTCTGAAAAATACAAACAGAATATCCATTGGAAAGTGAGATCAATATAGTTTAAATAAGACAACATTGCTATTTTGGCTAGCTCATAATGGGTGTAACCTCTCTGCAGATTTCTGGTAGTGGGAATTTCCCCTAGGAGTCTGAGATCTTGGTCCCCATAGGATTATGCCATGGATAGTTCCAGTTAAGGGTTCCTTCTCATTAAGCAGATCTCTTAGCCAATCACTAAGCCGTTGATTACCCTCCTTGGTTTACTGCCACTATTGCTCAAATGAGCATTTCTTGACTTGCTGGTCTCTTCTATACAGTCATTTGTTCAGCATTCTTTTGACAACTGTCTATATTGTGTATCAGTTGTCTCTGCTTTCTACAAATATCATTGACCAAATTCCCCTGGCAGCTCACACAACATCTTCTCTTGCTACACATGCTATCATCTGGGAGCTGGTTGCCATTCTGGATGTAGCAGGATCTCGCAGCATTGTTTAATGACACTTTGTGATTACTTCAGCAATAGGATCTTACCTTAGGCCTGGGGGAGGTATTCTAGAGCTTTGGCAGAAGTCTATCACATTTTGGGGACCTCATGAGTCTCTTTGATCAATAGCTCAGTGTGTGAAGGAACCAATAACTGGGACAGGGAGGTGCAAGCCTGAGTAATTATTCTTGAGGTTAGGCTCTTCCCATTCTGTTGATGGCCCCTCTTACCAGGTGGTGTCCTTAGCTTCCTCAGGAGCTTACTGTATAAAATCTAGGGTTTTATGGTGTCAATTCAGTATTAGATGTGAATCCCCTCCCACCCTCCCAATCCCCCCACCCTCCCATCCCACCCAATTCATTCCATTCCCTTTTACAAACTCTCCATTCAATGATGGATTTCCTTAGTGTTCAGGTTTAACATGGTTAGGAACCACATATGAGGGAAAATATGTGGCGAGTGGCTTTCTGCTCTTGTGTGTGGTCACTAAGAATGATCTGCTCCAAGTCCATCCATTTTTCTTTAAATTTCATTATGTCATTTTTCCCTTTCAGCTGTGCAGAATTCCATAGTGTATATGTACCACAACTTTGATATCCACTCGTCCAGTGATGGGTATTTGGGTTGATTCCAATTCCTTGTTATTATGAATTGAGCTACTATAAACATGGTTGAGCAAATGTCTCTGTACTTCAGCGATGATACTTGTGGGTAGATGCCCAGTAGAGGGATAGCTGGGTCTACTGGTAGCTCTATATTCATCCTGTTCACAGACACTAATTCTTTTGGGGGACTTTTTACGTGGCTCAGATGGTTTCCTCATGCATAGAGATTGATCATTATCTGTTTGAATATTTCTGGCAAATCCTCTACAGATCCCAGGAGTTCTTTCCAAGTACAGTTCTCCCATCTCTGTTATGATAGCTTTAGCTGCTTTCTTGGTTTCCCCAGGTATTTGGACTTGATTTCTCAGTTCAGGAAATCACTGGGAACAGACTGTACTTACCCTTTTCAGAAGTATGATCTTCAAAGTCACAGCTGTAAGCTGTGTAAATTGTTGGGCTTCTTTCTTTTGTTTTCCATCTCTAATGAATTATTGTCCTTCAGGTTCTGATATACAATGGCCTACAAATTGTTATTTCATGTATCTTGTCTATCTTTTACTTGTTGCAATATGAGAATACAATCTAGGTCTTTTACTTCATCTTGGCAAAGAAGAGACTCTTTACAGAATTCCTTTCACAATCTATAAAGAGGGATTTTCTTATTGCTTTGTTTTTGCCCCCAGTGACTACAATTTACATCCCCTTTTCTGAGAATCTAGTGATTTGTCAATGGTAATTATCAGCCTTAAAATTTACCCATCACTTTGGTTAGTGTTCTCTCTTTTTCCTACTAAATCCTAAGATTAAATTGACAGATACATGCAAAGGGTAGTTGACAAAAATGTAAAAACGCACTCACTTTTGATATTTTATATTGCTGCTTAACCATTAACATTAATTTAGAAGTAAAACACTGTTCATTATCATCTGACAGTTTCTGTGGGTCAGGAATGAAAGCTAAGTCAGTTTCAGTATCTTATGAGACTGCCTGCATGGTATCAGCTAGAGTTGGGATCTCATCTTCAGGCTTGAATGGATAGGGGTATATGTCTAAGCCCACATGGTTGTTGGCATCTTGTCCTCTCCATTGGAAAGCTTACAACATGACAATTTGTTTTATTTTTTTTAATGATATTTTTATGCAAAGAGAGAGGAACAGAGAGAGAGAAAGAGAGAGAGAGAGAGAGAGGAAGAGAGAGGGAAACAGAGAGAGAGAAGAGAGAGAGAATATGAATGAGTGCACCAGGGGCTCCAGCCACTGCAAATGAACTTCAGATACATGGTCCACTGTGCATCTGGCTTTATGTAGGCACTTGGGACTAGAACTTGGGTCATCAGGCTTTGCAGGAAAGAACCTAACTGCTGAGCCATTCATCTAGCCAACAATTTATTTTATTAATTAAAGCAAGGCAGAGATCAACAAGACAGTTTTTACAGTCTTCTATAATTTAACACAGAAAGTGATATTCATACTCAAGAGTATGTGATGCTGTAAAGGCATAAATATCAGGAGGCTGAGATCATTGAGGGTCATTTTAGAGTCTTTCAATCACTCTAGTCCTCCTCACCTTATATTGATACAGTTCTTACTTAGCTCTCACCTCCTTCTTTAGACCAGTGCATCTTTACATTTCAAAAATAAACTTGCCATTAGAAACTAATTAAACTTATTTAAATTGCTTTAATCCTTATTTTATTTAACAAGTATATATTGGGTTATCTACTCTGAAATAGGCCTCATACTAGATGTCAGTAATGAAGTGGTGAATGAGTCTGGTCTTCTAGCAAAATAGAAAATTAGACATTAAGCCAATGTTATAAGTGCTACCAAATGATCTTGCCCAGGTGCTTTGGTGGTGCCTAAATAGAATAACTTATAATCCATGGATTGAATCTCCAAGAGCATTTCTTTGCATACAAATGTTATTCCATGAGACTTTACTTTGAGATAAATATTATATTATCAACCAATGTTATCTCTATGCTCCTAGAGCCTCAGACCATGCCTGGTACATAATAAGCCCTCAAAAAATATTCCTCAAATTGAACTGTAGGAATCATAGGTTTAGGGATTAAAGTGCACTGTTGAGCAATGCTTAAAAGAATGTTGAATAAGCAGACCAGAAGGTATGCTGGCTGCTTCTGACCACTACCTATAGATAAGAAAGTCTGAGACCTTTATATACATGATACTTCCATGTTTACACTTGGCTTTCTCCATGTGCTTGCCTGTAGAAGCTCTTTATGAGTTTATGAAAATCAGTAGTTTCTGTGAAGCAAAATGAACTTTCACAGATTTAAAAAATACTAACATGTTCTACCATTGATGGGATGTGTTGTTTTGAGTTATGGAGACCTATATGTTCTTTGGCAATCTATGAATGTATTCCGTCACTTGTCTACCACTTTCTTCAGAAAGGGACTAGATAATTGAGAATCTTGACTCAGGATTTTATAGAATGTTTTTCTTTAAACTCTCAAATTCCACATTGTAATCTTCCTACTTCATGTTAAATGGATTGATTTAAGTTATTTAGCTTCTAGTTAAAGTTTAAACCTCAATATCTCCTTTCTTAAGTCATTTGTACTTTAAGTCACCTTTAATTTTGGAATAAAATATTTTAATAATCATAATAGAACATTTATTGTGGACCAATTATTGAGATGTGAGTTTGGGATACAAAATAATGGAAGCACAATATTTTCTTTCTCAATTCAGTGTGCTTGTCAGGGTAACCATGTAGACCTGTGAAGGTACCTTATTGAAACATAAGCATTGAAATGAGGTGATCCACTGCTCCCAATAACTAAAAACAAGATATTTTATGGTTAAGCATCTATTCTAGGCTTCATCCTCATAATCAAAGTAGAAGTTCTTAAGTAAGGTGTTATGAGTGGAATGCTGAAAAATGTTATTGATAATTGTGTATATAATTTTCCATTTTTCTGAGGCATTATCTGATCTTTAATGATTGTATGAAGCACAAAATGAAGATTGTTCTAAGTCACTTGAATTCTTGTGAATTAGGCAAGGCATAAATCATTCATAAAGTGGCTAACTAGTAAATAGAAGAAAATTCAAGCACTATAAGCTAAGTTATTTTGGAGTACATGGAATTTTTATCCTCTAATGTCATACCAAGTAGATATTATTAATTATCTAGAGCTCTGTTGGATCTAAGTTTTATCTAGTAACCTGTCTCTATGTCTTGAAGAGAGACATGTTTGGTAATACTTAGCATTATATTATGGTATGTAGAAAGGAAAAGTGCTGGCATCAGATGTTTCTGGATTCCAGTCACAGTTCCAGGACCTCTTAATTGTGTACTTTTAGGGAAAGAACTTAACGGTCTGTCAGTTTCCTCAGATATAAAGTGACATTATAATTTATACAAGATGGTTTTTAGTATTGAGTGAAATAAATTATGAAATGCCCTACACATAGCAATCCTTCAAAAGTGGCAATAATTATTATTCCTTAAGTCAATTCAAGAAAGAATTCTATGGTCAATTTACTCAAGCTGAAAAATTTAAAGATTTTAGTAGTAGTAATTAAAGACTATCTGCACCAAAACAAACAAACAAAAAAAAACCAAACTAACTAATTCAAAGCAATATTGCCTTTGGGCTGTCTCATTGTCTGAAAAAATTGAAATTTATCAGTGTTTTTAGAAGGGCTAGGGAGCTTGGAAAGAATCTCTTTCTAAAGGTAATTGTAAAATAGGACAAAGTTATCAAAATAACCATTTTAAAACTGTAAATTGACTAAAGACACAAACCAAATTAAAGAGTCTTTATGAAAGTTTTATGAGCATCTATAAAAACAGCAAGACTTTCTGGGACTTTTCCAATTCTTTCACCTTAGATTCATAATTCTACTTAGGTGGAACAGGCTGTGAGAACTTTGCTTGGAGCAGAGCTTGGAAAATTTCATGCCTGCATAATTATCAAAAGCAATACCAGTCTCAGTGGTAAACAGTTAGGAAAGAACAACATCACAGCTACCCTGAGGTCATGGGAGAGGCATAGAATGACATGCAACCAGATGCATATATAGAATTATAAGCAAATGGAATTAAATTTTAAAAATCAATGATAAAGATGAATTTGAGAAATCCACAAATATGTTAAAGTTAAGACAAGTCTGTCGAGTCCATAAATCAAAGAAGCACTCATATGAGAGTTGTGAAAATACTTTTGGCAGAACGGCAATGAAAGAAGTACTTCAAAATGTTTGTGTATTCCTCAAGCAGTGCTGAAAATGAATCTTAGAACTGTAAGCATCTGCATTATGACAGAGAAATATTTGAAATAAATAATCTAATTTTCTACCTTATGAAATCAGAAAAAATACGGCTGTGAGTATAGCTGCATAGTACAGCTCTTGTTTAGCATGCACAAAGCTGTGTTCCAACCTCAGTATCCCCTCAACAGAAAGAATAAATAAATAGAAAGAAAATAATAAAAGCAAAGTAGACAAAAAGGCAGCAAAGGAAAGGCAATAATTAATATATAAAAAAGAAATCAATGGACCCAATAGTTGGTTAATTGAAAAGTTCAACAAAGTTGACAAGTCTTAGCTATACTATCAAATTAAATTTGACAATCATTACCAAACTGAAGAATCAAAGAGGATGCACCAGTACCAAATTGGAGAAATTAAAAGGTTTATATGGCAACACCATGAACAACTTTATGTAAAGAAATAGACAGTTTAAGGGAAGGGGGGCAATGGGAAATTGGGGATAACAACTCATTGTTGGCCCACTAAACAATGTAACTCATTATGGACAATAAAAAAATGGAAAAAAAGAGAAAAAAATGGAATAAATGCAATGCTAGGAAGACATAAATTACCAAAAGTTAATGAAGAAATTAAAATATATTTTAAGAAACAGTATTAGTAAACAAATTGAACTAGCAAATAAAAGTTTTTCCATAAAATAAATCCATGTCCAGATGAATTCACTAGGAAATTCTAGCAATCATTAATATTATTCTATGACAAATTTTCCTATAAGACAGCAGAGCAGAAAACACTGGTGAATTTCTTTAATAAGATTGGTGCTATCGTATGTGATGGTTAACTTTGATCATCAGCTCATGGGTTAAGAGACACGTCTTTGAATGCGTGAGGGTATTTCCAGAGAAGTTCCACAGAGGAGGAAAGACCCATTGAAATGTGGATGGTACCATCCCTTGGACTAGGGTCCCAAACTGAATCAAAAAGGAAAGAAGAGAAAAGACAACTGAGCACCAGCATTCATTTCTTTCTGCTTCCCAACTTCAGGTACAATGTGAACAGCCAACTCCCTCTGCAAGTCTTCCCTGCCACTATGGACAATATCCCTCAAACTAGCAGTCAAAATAAACCCTGCCTTCCTAAGCTGCTCCTTGTTAGCTCACAGCTACAAGAAAAGCAACTAATTTTCCTTAATAGCAAAATCAAACAATCACAAGGAAAGAAAACTAATAATATGCCTCATAGATAAAGACAAAAATATCCTTCACAAAATTCTAGCAAATCATATACATATACAAAGCACCATGAATAAAACATTATACACCAAGTCAAATGGATTTATTTTAGGACTGTAAGATTGGTTTAACATTCCCAAATTAAGTAGTGTATCATAGGAGTATAATAAAGGACAAATACCACACGGTCATCCCAATAGGCACAGAAAGATACTTGGTAATATCAGGCATTCATTCCCAATAAAGCCTTGACAAACAGGAATACAACTTCAAGAGATAAAGAAATAAGTGTTTTTCATATTCTCACATACCGTAATTCAACACACTTCTGACATCAGCTATGTTAAGCTTTATCCTCACACACCAGGAAGTCATTCTCCAGTGGATGTTCTGTAATTCATTTCTGACTTCCTTACCTGCAGACAGCATCAGATCCTGTAAGCTAAGAACTCAGTACCATAAGACTGCCCCACCACACTTTTAGATTCTAATCACAAGCTCCAGTTTATGACCTGTCCTTCAAAGCAACCAGATGTAAACTTAAGGTTTCTAGAATTCCTACTGAAATTCCCTTAATTTCTTATACTTGCTTCTATAACTCAAAGAAACAGCTTACTCACATTTCCTCACATTGCAAAAGATATTATGAGGGTTACGAATGAACAGCCAAATTGAAGGGATACATAGGGCAAGGCATGTGGAAGGAGGGAGTAGAATCACAGTATCTCATCCATCTCCAGTGTGTTCAATTATACTGAAAATCTCCCTGAATCCTGTCCTTATAGTTTTTTTATGAAGATTTTATTATATAAGTATGATTAATTACCTCTTGGCCATTGGTGATCCAATCAACTTTCAGCTCCTCTCCCTTCCCTAGAGGTTGTGAGTAGGACTGAAAACTTCAAGCCTTTAATCACATAGATGGTTCCCCTGGCCACCAGCCTCTATCCCGAGGCTATCCAGTAGCCCACCATAAATTGCCTCATTAGAACAAGAGAAGATATCACCCTAGAGTTTACAAGAGATTTAGGAGCTTTGTGTTGGACATTCCAATCTCAGGAAATTATGTAGGTTTTAGGAGTGTGATGTTAGGAACCAGAGGTACAGATGTGTGACTGTGCACAAACACGTGTGCGTGTGTATGAGTGTGTGTGTGTGTGTGTGTGTGTGTGTGCGCGCGCACACACACACACACACACACAATTTTTCATTATAACAGAAAATCACAGAAAGAAACTTCTTCAACTTGTTCAAGGAATTCAAGGAAAACTTAAAATTAATACACTTAAATTGTAAAGTCACTGCCTTTTCCCCAAATCAGAAACAGGATAATTATGTCTCCTTGTTCCACTTGTACTCCATATTTTACCTGAGGTCTGACCAATGCAATCAAGAAAAAGATGTGAAAAAACATTGAGGTTGGACTACAAGAAGAAAGTATCACTATTCACAGATAATATAAATAAGCATACATTTAAGAATGACTGAGAAACCATCTCACATACCCAAATTAAAACTAATAAATAGGATTCAGGAGGAATTCATCATATAAATATACACAGAAGTGTATTTCTATATGTTAACATTGGGCAGTCCAAAATGAAATGAAATGAAAAATTCCTTTCACAATGACATCCATAAGAACAAAAAGTTAGAAATGAATTTTAAAGAGAAATGTAAGGCTTTACTAAAAATTCCACAAAAATTTCTAAGAGATATTTAAAAGTTGCTAAATAAAGGGATTATATATTCCATGTGCATTGGCTGGAAGATAATATTATTAAAATCAGGATATTGCTTGAATATGAAATGTCTCCTACAGGCTCATGTGTTAAATGTTTGGTTCTCTGGTGACACTATTTGAAGAGGTGGTGAAAACTGTAGAAGTTGGGCTCGAGCTGGAGGAAGTAGGTCATTGGTGAGAAGTCCATCAGGCTATCTCATAAATGACTCCTCCCTGTAACCCTCTTACTGCTTCTTGTATGTCTTTTTCCAACATTACATGAGTTGTTCTGCTCTTCTATGTTCTTCCCATCATGAGGGACTGGCATCTCTGAAACAGTGAGCCACAATTAATGTTTCCTCCTTTGTTTCTGTTAGGCACTGCAGTGGTTTGAATGTAACATGTAAAACACATAAGGATACTTAAGTGTTTGTATGCTTAATCCTCCTCACCAGTGGCACTTTTCAGGAAAGTTTTGGAGCCTTTGGGAGGTAGAGACTTGGTGGAGGAAGTATTCCATTGAGTTGGGCCTTGGGGTTTTATAGTCCATCCCTGCTTGCAATAGTCATCTTGCTCTTGCTGCTTCCTCCCTGTTGATATAATGAAGGTATGCCTAGATGTCTGTTTGTCCCTACCATGTTCTCCAATCATGATGAAGTTTCTCCTTGAAAATGTGAGTCAGAAATATATCCTTTCCTTCCATAATCTGCTTCTGTTCATGTTTTGT
Source organism: Zapus hudsonius (assembly GCA_004024765.1). Lineage (NCBI taxonomy): Eukaryota > Metazoa > Chordata > Mammalia > Rodentia > Dipodidae > Zapus > Zapus hudsonius. Next base: position 7,991 of record PVHP010032502.1, on the reverse strand, counting down.
CTCATCAATGAGAAAGTAAGTGCTACAGGAATTTTGTCACACTAACAAGAAAGCTAACTAACACAGAGAAATGTTCTCCATATTGATTTATTGATTTAGTCCCTATTGAAAGTCTAACAGAATATAATTTTTGAAACTGATAAAGTAATCCTAGTGTTTATATTGAAAATCAAAATCTGTATAGTGCTCAATACAATTATGAAATAAGAGCAACAATGTTAGAGGATTATAAAACTATTCCAAAGCAAAATAATCAAAACAGTGTAGCACTGGCAAACAGATGGACATATATACCATAGAACATTAATTGATAGTGCAGAAATAAACGTTTATATTTATGGTTAATTGAGTTTTGATAAAGGTAGAAATATATTTCACTGGGAATAAAAAATGATCTTTTCAAATCATTGTTCTGGGTTAATAGCATATACAGATGAAAATCTATGTAAAATAACAGTAGGAACAACAGAAAACTAGATATTCCTCTCAAACTAAAATCAAAAGGCAAGTGAAAATGTGTCACAAACCTAAATAAAAGAGTTAAAACTAAGAGATGGGGTTGTAGCTCTGTTGGTGGAGTGTTTGCCTAGCAGGCACAAAGCCATGGGACTGATCCCTAGAAATAGATTAACCAGGCATGATGTTGAATGTCTGTAATCCCAGCACTCAGAAGGTAGAGGCAGGTGGAACAGGAGTTCAAGGCAATTCTTGGTTATGTAGTGAATTTGATGTCAGCCTGGGATGCATGAGACTGTCTCAAGAAAAGAGTTAAGACTAAAAATCTCTTACAGGAACAAAAGTAGGAAAATATTGTGGTTCTTATTTAGGTTAAGATTTTTGGATATGAACCCAATGGAATAAAAAGATAAATAACCCAAAACAGACTTCCAGGGAAGATGGCTGACTAGCAGACATGCCATACACCTCGGGAAATAAGGGCCAGGGATTTCAACAGGGATCCAGGTAGTGGAAACAAGCTACACCCATGCACTGAATTCCAGACACATCCAAGCACAGGATCCGCACAACTGGAAGCCGACAGCATGGACCAGCGCTGCTATGAGGCAGTGAGTCATCCAGGCAGGCTGTGCCAGAACAGCTTTTGCCCGCCAGCTGTCTGAGGCTTTCATTCAGCTTTCCTTGTGTTTCAGCCCGCACCCTCTCGCCCTCTGTCTATCCCGCCCCTCCCGTGCAATTGCGTGTCTTTCTTTTTCAACTTTTTGTTGTGTTTTTTTAGAATTTCTTATATTAATATTCTTTCTCTATCGGCCATCTGTACATAGCCCCTCCCCCGCCCTCTGGCCTCCAGTGCCTCTGCCCTGCCCCTCCCCCATCGCTACTCAGTCTTCTTGTTTATTTTGTTTCTTTTTTTTTACATCTTAAATATAAATTTATTCTACATAATGAATTACATTATTCAGTGGGTAAACAATGAGTTGTTATCCCCAATTCCCCTCCCCATTCCCAATCAGCTGGTTATCCTCCTCCGTGGGCCATCTGGATCAGTCCTTGTAGCAGGGAACCCTGGAGAGCCTAGTACTCTGCCCCGACTTCCTGGACCAAGTGTGTTGTTACTGAAGGGTGCCATGCCTCTGGAGAGTCTCCCCCACCACGGCTCTGACAATCTTTCCACCCGCTCTTCCGCATAGTTTCCTGAGTCGTGGTGGGTGAGTATTTAGGCTGCTTTAAGGTTATGAGTTTAGGGGTCTTTGTGTTGAAGATCTTTGGTTTCTGTCTCACTGGCTTATCCTGTATAGATTGAATGTCTGTGACTGTGGGTCCCTCATTCCTCCCATCTTCTCTGCGGAGTTCCATATGGATCCTCCACAGTATGACTGCGGCGGCTCCTCTCATGCCAGAATCTCAGGTATCGGCCTACGGTCGGTTGGTAGGGTTAGATGGGCCCCAGCTCTCTCACTGCATCCTGAAAAGTACAAGCACAATCTCCATCGGAGAGTGTGATCAGTGTAGGTTAACAAATATACACATTTCTGACATACCTAGATTCTATTTTTAGTAGCCTCCCCGTCAATAGCTCCCACTGTGCATCTTGTCTTAGGAACCCAAGAGTAGGGGATCCGGTAACTATCGCCCTGAATCCCAAGTTCCAGAAAAGGGATCCCCCTCACTAAGTAGAAAATTGGCCGAATTGGAAAGCTGTTGATTGTCTCCCCCAGGCCCAGGCTACTCCGTTGCACAAGTGCTCCTTTCTTTGTTTACTGTTCTCTCCCAGTAGTGGGTGTGGTCAGCCTACTCATGACCACAGATTGTGTTTCGTGTCAGTGGTCTCTGTGGTCTCTGTTTAATCCCGCTGTTGTTGATCATTTTCCCCTGGCAGCCTGTGCAGTGCCTTCTAGCACTACACTAGCTGCCTTCTAGGGGCTGGATACCATTCCGAACATTGAAGGGTCTCTCGAAGCTGGTCGATGGCATTCTGTGGTTTCTTCAGCAACAGGTTTTGCCTCAGGCCTGGGGAGGGCACCCAAGAGCTTCGACAGAATTCTGTCATGCTATTGGAATCTCATGAGTCACTTTGATCAACAGCTCAGTGAGAAAAGGAAACATTGGTTGGAACCAGGGGTTGTCAGGCTGATCTAATTGTCCACAGGCTTAGACTCTCCCCCCTACCACTCATGCCCCCTCTTGCCAGATGACGCTCACTACTTACTCAATAGGTTACAATATGCTCGTGAGGATTTTATGTATTTGAACCTAATATGGTATATCCTCAAGTTTAAGCCATTCCCCTCCTCCCATCCCTTACCCCTCATTCATAACCCCTCACTTCTTACTACTAGTCTGCATAAAGAACACGGTTATCCTGGTTAAGGACCACATATGAGGGAGAATATGTGGCATTCAATTCTCTGTTCTGTGTTCGCCTAGTAAGATCTGCTCAAATTCAGACCATTTTTTCCTAAATTTCGATATATCATTTTTCCTTTCAGCTGAGTAAAATTCCATCGTGTAAATATAACACAGTTTCGCTGTACATTCCTCCATGGATGGGCATTTTGGTTGATTCCAATACTTGGCTATTATGAATTGAGCTGCTATAAATATAGTTGTACAAATGTTTCTGTGTCGAGATGTGACATCTTGTGGGTAGATGCCTAGTAGAGGGATAGCTGGGTCCATTGGTAGTTCTATGTGTATTCTGTTCAGGAGCCTCCACACTGCTTTCCATAGTGGTTGAACAAGTTTGAAATCCCACCAGCAGTGAATGAGGGTTCCTTTTTCCCCGCATCCTCGCCAGCAACGATTCCTGTTGGTTTTCTTTATGATTGCCATTCTGACAGGGGTGAGGTGGTATCTCATTGTGGTTTTGATTTGCATTTCCCTATTGCTTAAGGATGCTGAGCACTTTCTTAAATGAGTCAATGCCATTTGTGTTTCCTCCTCCGTGAATTATCTGTTCAGATCAGTGCCCCATTTTGTGAGGGTGCAATTTGGGTTTTTGGTATTAATTTTTTGAGTTCACTTTAGGTTTTGGAAATCAGGCCTCTGTCTGTGTTGTAGCTGGGAAAAATCATCTCCCAATTTGAAGGGGGTCTATTGACTTTGAGAACGGTGTTTTGTCTGAACAGAAGCTTTTGAGCCTGATCAGGTCCCATTGGTTAAGTGACTTTTGCAATTCCTAGGCTACTAGAGATTTTCTCAGGAAGTTGTTCCCTACTCCTATCTCATGTAAGGTTCCTCCAACTTTTTCTTCCAGGGTATTCAGGCTTACAGGCTTGATATTGAGGTCTTTGATCCATTTGGATTTGATCTGTGTGCATGGTGAAAGGAGTGGCTCTAATTTCATTTTTGGACATGTGTTTATCCAGTTTTTCCAGCACCATTTGTTGAAGATGCTATATTTGGCCCAGTATACATTGTTGGCACCCTTGTCGAAGACTAAGAAGCCGCAGTTATTTTCATTAAAGGTTGGGTCTTCGAGTCTATTCCACTGGTCAGACTGTCTGTTTTCTGCCAATACCATGCTGTTTTAGTTACTATGGCTTTGTAGTATGTTTTAAAGTCAGGTATGGTGATATCTCCTGCGTAATTTTTTCTGCTCAGAATAGTTTTAAATATTCAAGATCTCTTACCCTTCCAGATAAATTTTGAGATTATTTTTTAATGTCTGCGAAGAAGGAGGTTGGGATTTTTATTGGCATTGCATTGAATCTGTAGATTGCTTTTGGCAGGATTGCCATTTTTATTATATTGATTCTCCCTAACCATGAGGATGGAATGTCTTTCCATCTCGTCACATCCTCCTCTATTTCCCTTTTGAGTGTTTCAATATTTTCCTTATATAAGTCTTTCACTACCTTGGTTAGTGATATTCCCAGATATTTAATTTTATTTGAAGATATAGAGAACGGGACAGTTTCTCTGATGACTTTTTCTGAATGTTTGTCTTCTGTATTTAGAAAGACTACTTATTTTTGTGTGTTAATTTTGTATCCTGCCATTCTGCTGAAGGCATTGATCACCTTCAGGTGATTACAAATACTGTTCTTTGGATCTGATATATATATATAAGATCATGTCATTTGCAAAGAGGGATAGTTTGACTTCTTCCTTTCTGATTTGTATCCCTTTTGTCCCTTCTGTCTTATTGCTTGGGCTAGAACTTCAAGCACAATGTTAAAGAGCAGTGGTGAGAGTGGACATCCCTGTCTTGTTCCTGAGTTGAGGGGGAACTCCTTGAGTTGTTCCCCATTGAGGATGATTTGTGCTTTAGGAGATCTGTATATTGACTTTACCATGCTGAGGTATAGGCCATCTATGCCTATTCTTTCCAGCGTTTTGAACATGAAGTGGTGTTGAATTTTGTAAAAAAATCTTCTCAGCATCAATTAAGATGACCATGTGGTTTTTGTGGGTGAGTTTGTTAATGTGGTGAATTATATTTATCGACTTGCCTATTTTGTACCATCCCTGCATCCCTGGGATGAAGCCAACTTGGTCAGGGTGAATTACAAAATTGATATGGGTTTGTATTCGGTTTGCTAGTATTTGTTTAGGATTTTTGCATCCAAGTTCATCAGGGATATGGGCCTGTAGTTTTCTTTGTTACATCCTTCCTTAGTTTGGGAATTAGGACGATGGTAGCTTCATAAAAGGAGTTTGGGAGCCTACCATCTTTTTCTATGTCCCTGACAAGCTTCAAAAAGAGAGGTTTCAGTTCTATGCTGAAGGTTTGGTAGAATTCAGCTGAGAAACCATCTGGACCTGGGCTTTTCCGTTTCGGGAGGTTCTTGATTACCAATTCAATCTCTGTGATTGTTATCAGATTGTTTAGGGTCTTTATCTGCTCTGGTCTGAGCTTTGGAAGTTGGTAGGTTTCCAGGAATTTATACATTTCTTCAAGGTTCTCTTATTTTGTAGAGTAGAGGTTTTGGAAGTATGACCTGATGATACATCCAATCTCTTCAAATTCTGTTGTGATCTCACCCTTGTCATTTTTTATTTTGTTAATCTGGGCCTTCTCAGTTTTTCGTTTGATTAATTTCGCCAGGGGTTTGTCAATCTTATTGACTTTTTCAAAGAACCAACTCTTTGATTTATCTATTTTTTTCAATTGTTTTCTTTGTTTCCAAGTCTTTAATCTCAGCTCTGATCTTAATTATTTCCTTGCATCTCGAGTTGCTAGGGTTGAATTTTTCCATCTGTTCTAATGACCTTAGGTGTGAGGATAGTTGGTTGATTTGAGACCTCTCTGTCTTTGTTATGAAGATGTTAAGAGCAATGAATTTCCCCCTTATAACTGCCTTCATTGTGTCCTACAAATTCTGATATCTGTTGAAATTTTTGGATCCTATCCCATTTTTAATTTCTAGATTTAATGCGTTGTGGTCTGATATGATGCAGGGGATTATATTGATCTTTCTGAATTTGCTAAGGGATGATTTAGGACCTAGTATATGGTCAATTTTGGAAAAAGTTCCATGTGCTGCTGAGTAGAATATGTAATCTGTGTCCTTGGGGTGAAAAGTTCGGTAGATGTCTGTTATCCCTAGTTTGTCAATGGTGCCATTTAGCAGCTTGATTTCCCTGCTTGTCTGTTGTTTGTACGATCTGTCTAGGGATGACAGTCTAGTGTTAAAGTCTCCTACTATGATGGTGTTGGCATCTATATCTGCTTTGCTTTTGAGTAATTTATGCCTAATGAACTGAGTGGCCCTAGCATTTGGTGCATACATATTTAGTATAGTGATGTCTTCTTGCTGTATTTTTTCCTTGATGAGCAGGAAGTGGCCATCATCGTCGTTTTTTATTGCTGTTGGCTTAAAGTCTATTTTGTCAGATATTAGAGTAGCCACACCTGCTTTTTTATTTTTCCCACATGCCTGGAAAATCGTTTTCCACCCTTTTATTCTCAGTAGGTTACTGTCTTTAGCGATAAGGTGTGTTTCTTGAAGGCAACAGATGGAAGGGTCCATTTTCTTGATCCAACCTGCTATCCTGTGTCTTTTAATAGGAGAGTTGAGGCCATTTAAATTCAAAGTTATAACTTTGAGGTTTGCCATGTTGCAGAGTATATGGAGGTTGGTATCTGAGCTGTTGCTGCTCTTTTGTGTTACCTTGTTTGTTCTCTGTTCCTTTCCTGGGGTCGGTTATTTGTTTCATCTGCAAGTGATATCTCATGAAGTATCATTTGAAGGTTTGGCTTTGTGCTCAAGTAATTATAAAGTTGATTAGTCTCATGGAATACTTTAATTCCTCCATCAATTATGATGGATAACTTTGCTGGGTAGAGTAGTCTAGGTTGTAAACCATTCTTTTTTAGGCCTAGAATCACTTTGTTTCAAGCTCTCCTGGCTTTTAAAGTTTCTATGGACAAGTCTGACGTGATTCTGATGGGTTTTCCTTTATATGTGAGTTTCCTTTCTCTCGTTGCTCTAAGGACTCTCTCTTTATCCTCAATGTTTGGCATTGTAACTAAGATATGTCTTGGGGTGTTCCTCCTTTGATCCAATTTGTTTGGGGGCCTCCGTATCTCTTTTATTTGTACAGGACTATCTCTTGCCATGTATGGAAATTGTTCTTGAATAATTCTGTTGAAAATATTTTCAATGCCCCTCGTTTGGTTTTCTTCTCCTTCCGGGATCTCCATGATCCTGAGATTAGGTCTTTTTATTGTATCCCACATTTTCTTGAGTCTTGTTCACTTGCTCTTTTAAATTTTGTCAAGGTTATGATTTCCCTTGAAATCTCCTCTGTTCTGTCTTCCATGTCTGAGGTTGTATTTTATCAGTGATTGATCCTGTTGGTAAGAGATTCTATGGATATTCTTCTTATTTCAATGTGGTTTTTGTTTTTTGCAACTTCTTTCTGGGTTGCTTCTATCATCCTGTTGAGATGTGATTTCATTTCAAGGTTTGATTTAATTACTTCTTCTTGAAAGTGTTTCTTGTATTTGCAGAAGTCTTCGGTTAATTTGGAAACCTGGATTTTGATACCTTCAGTTTGTTGGCTTGTCTTTAGTTCTGATATGTCTCTTCTGACGTCCATTTAGTTCTCCTCTAACATATTAAGCCTGGTGGCAAAGCTAATGAGCTCACCTTGTACCCATTCAATATGTTGGTCCATCTTTTCTTGCATGACTAACATTAAGTTCTCCTTAGGACCTGTGCCAGTATAATCCGGGTTTTGTGTCGTGTCATCTTGGTCCTGCTTCTGCTCTCTCTCTTTAGTGGTGTTGTTTTTGTCATTTGGTGCAGTTTCCTCAGCTGGTGTAACATACTTGCGTTGAGGTCTGCCCATTTCGATTCCATTTGAGGTGGTTGGCAGAATGCCTTTGAGATATCTGCAGGGGTCGTTGGGTGTGGGGGATGGCAGAGTGCAGTGGGCAGTGGGGTGGGTTCAGTTGTTGGGGCTGTGGGGGTTTTTTGTGGGGAGGGGTAGCGTATCCCCAGATGTTTGAGTAGGGGGGGTGGGGCCACCATTTAGGCAGGCCAGGGGAACAGGCCCACAGAAGTCTGCGGTCCCAGGGGATC